>JBBPOR010001226.1:0-13280 GCA_038091555.1 Leccinum sublutescens
CGACCCTTGCCGAAGAAGATTTTTCTTACAGATCCGAGTGACGTGACTCCCCGTGAGATCCTCCTCGTTATATGAGCATTAATCTCATAATCCTCGTCGGAAGCTTCGTTTTCCTATATTGTTTTACCGTCATCTCCTACCTCTTTTACCATCTGTCGAATCAAGAAGAAGGTTACCACCTCGAATTGACCCTTGCCGGAAAAGAGTTTAAACTCAGCTTCCTCTCCCGGGCCAACTATCATCGCCCCACCGAACCTGACCCGTGGGAAGTCAAAACTTTAAAAACCGACAACGGAGATTGGGACGAAGAACCCACACAATACTACGAAACCAACTCGTGGACTCCCCAACTCTCCCAAGCAGGACTTGCCCTACTCCAGGAGATAAACGAAGAAGTCGCCGCCACCTTTAACGACGAACAGGTCATCGCTGCGTGGCCCGTTTAAACCCTTGCCCAACATTCTTTCCCTCGAAACTGAAACCCTCGCGGTCCGCGAATACTCTCCGGTCCCCCGTCTTCCCATAAAAGAAGAGGACCCTAACGACTACGATACCACTGGTTACGCATACGAAATAGATTTCGTAGGCGAGTGGCCACTTGAATTAAAACACGACTGCCTCGCCTCCTTCGTCGGAGAACTTAAAATCCGATCCGTCGAAGTAGACCCCTTTTGGAACTACGTTAGTCACGTAGAATACGAAATCGAAATCAACGATGGACCAAGACGTACAGGACGAGTTCAACAACCTCTGAGATCAGATCACCCAGCTCACCACACTCCTGAACACCACCGCCCAAAACGCCATCGCGGCGAATCAATCGGCAACAGCCGCCGAAACCCGCGCCGTAGCTGCCGAGGCCCGCGCAGCAGCAGCCGAGACCGCAGCCCAAGGGCGAGCTCCAGCAAAGGTCTCAAAAAGAGTCGATGTGGTGTCCGATCCAGGAACCTTTGATGGCTCCTACGCACGCTTCAATGAATGGTGGTGTAAAATGCGCACATATCTGGCATGTAACGATGATTGCTTTCCCACCACTAAGGAATCAACCCTGGCGGTTCTCACTAGGATCGGTTCAACCAAGGAAAAAGATTCGAACGGAGCAGGAGCCTGGGCCCGTAACGAAATAAACAAGTACTATCAGGGCAATCGCTTCCCTTCCAACAAAGATCTAGAAGCACAACTCCGATCACGTTTCCAGATCGGAAATGAAAAAGACATCGCCACACGAAAATTGATGGCCAAAAAGCAAGGAAAGGATGAGCGAACCCAGGTCTTCTTAACCTACTGGCTAGGGCTCTACGACCAAGCCGAATGCGACCACCCTATGGGTGTTGCCCTGTTAGAACAAAACGTTCGGCAAGATATCATCAAGGCCATCTTCCTTGCCGACGAACGCCAATACACCGTAACCGATTACGTAGACGTCATACAACGATACGCCAACGCAATTGAAGCATTCGAGTCCAAGAGCTCCAGACCTCAGGGAAGTTCTCATCGTCGAGATCCAAACGCCATGGATGTAGACGCCCTCGAGGTTCGAAAGACCAACCTCGGGTGCTACAATTGTGGAGAAGATGGGTGTTACAAATCTCTTCACTTTCCACTTTTCAAGGTCACATGACTTGCTTAGTCAGCATCACGTGACTACTAATATACTTCATCTTTCGTTTCTCACTTTTCACTTTTCCGAGTCACGTGACTTGCACAGCCACAGGTCACATGACTTATCCTGGTAGCACCCGTTGGACACTTACCATAATAGTTAGCACAGCTTATCCAGACCGGCCCTAAGCTGGTCTGTGCGCACATGTCAGTAGTATAAATACTTGAATGCAGCGACCGAACAAGCCAGTCTTGTTCTGGTTGGATTCCCTCCATCCTATACTTTTCCCCTCCCAGTGTCTTAGTGCTTTTTGAGGTGCCATAGTCCTTGTTGGATCTAGGTTGCCTTCAACCGGAAGAAGAAGCCACTTTACCTGCACCTGGAACTGGAACAGATATGAATTATCCTGATCAGATCATGACTTATCCAACTTTAATAGTTCCACCACAACTTCATCCACCAAATCTGATAGGACCTCAAAATCCTAATATTCCACTCCTGAATGGAATCTTCAATCTACTGGTTGGGATTTTTCCGGACTTCGAGATGACTCTCCTTTACCTTCTCTACATGAATCAGAAGAAACATCCGAGATCTTACAACCATATAGTCCTTTACATTGAGGACAAACTCGTACTCAGCAAGAAACTCATTTCAGAACTTCTCCTGATTGAGTACATCAACACAAGAGACGATTACTTGATAGATATGATGAATCTGGCAATGAATTACCAGACATTGCTCAAGATCTACAAGATAGACTCGAAGATTTAAATGAAGAAGAAAGAAATCTCGATAATTACTATTGAAGACATCCTTCTTATGATCATCCTTGGCTAGCCCCTCGAAGAGGACCAAATAAGCTCTCAATGTCAAAACAGCATTTCTCTTTGGAGAATTAGATGACAATGAGGAGCTTTACATGATACAACCAAAAGAAAGGAAAAGAAAACAAAGTTTGTCGACTTCGTAAAGCAATTTATGGCTTAAAACAAGCAGCCATTAAATGGAACAAAGCTTTACACAAATCCCTAACTCAAATGGGATTCAAACATACTGTCTCTGATCCTGGTGTTTACATCAAATACATAGGAAAAGACAAGATAGTGTTCATTGTCTATGTTGACGATGCACTGTTCATGAGAAGTAACACTAAACTAATCCTCAAGCATATTAAAATGTTCACTACACAATGGGAATCTCATGTATTAGGAGATGCTAAAGAATATCTTGGCATGATGATTACTAGAGATCATTCTAAATGAACTCTAAGATTAGACCAAATTGCCTATGCTGATCAAGTGGTCAAACGATTCCAGCTAGAGAATGCAAAACCTGCTAGAACACCTCTTCCTTCCAGTTATATACTGAGTCCTAATGAAGATAAGGAAGATAGTAAGCAAAAGTCTCAATCCATAATAGGATCATTACTATACATTATGCTTGGCACTAGACTAGATCTTGCATATTCTGTAATCAAAATGTCACAATTCTCGGCTAATCCATCCGAAGACCATGTGAACCGAGCACTATATATAGTCTGGTACCTTTCATATACCAAAAATCTATCTATTACATTTAATGGTTTAGCTAAACATAATGGCTTCTCAGCCTATTGTGACACCGACTGGGCAGGGGATACAGAAACTAGACGATCTACCTTTGGATACTGTATATTCCTTGCAGACGCTATCTTCTCTTGGTCTTCATGTAGACAAAAGGTAGTTGCTCTATCTTCTACAGAAGAAGAATACATTGCCATGACAGAAACTGCTAAGCAACTTGCTTGGATACGATCTCTCTTCATAGAGATAGGTCATGAGATCAAAGGACCATTACCACTTAATTGTGATAATCAAGGTGCTATGTTTCTAGCTTCAGATCCTGCTCAAGAAGGAAGATCTAAGCACATTGCAATCTGATACCATTACATTCAAGATGCAGTTCAAGAACAGAATGAACTCAAATTGTTTTATGTACCCACTACTGATCAAAAGGCTGACATCTTTACCAAAAATGTTACTTTTGATAAATTCCAAATGGGGTGTATCCAACTTGGTCTTACCAATTACCCTAAACAGACATAGATTACCTAATAGTTCCATTAGAGAAATTGTCTACTTGAACATCAGCTCAACAAGGAAAAGTGTTAAAAACGATAGTTATTCTTGTAATTCTTTCAATACAAATACTATTGAATCTAGATATGATCTAGACCTTTCGTTTACACTTATGTAATGTAAATCAGATGTAGATAAGAGCTACATACGCCATTGGCTACATCTTTACTTACTAAGGTGTGACTCATTATGGAGTCACACCTTTTAGTGATCATGATAAGAGTTACTATGCTATTGGATAGAACAATCTTACATGATCATTCTATGATATTCTATACCACAATAGATACAAACATGTACTCTTGTATATAAGGAAGAACTCCTCTTCCTTCAATATCAGTTCGCTTCACTCATTCTAAAGTGTAGTAAACTCTTCTTAGTCTCAACATTCCTATTCTTGATCCTAGTAAGTTTTCTACTAGATCCTTATTCTTTACAGATAGATTCTCTATCTGTACTGTGCTATTAGATATCCCCATAGGATTTCTAAACAAGATATATACCGTTCACCCATCACAAGACGCCGAATTGTGTGAGAACACTAGAACACCTGTCAGGAGGAGGAGAGGATATGAAATGGCTACGACATGGGAGAAGACGATATGAATGGTAGAACTATGACGAGGGTTTATATACTTGAGGAGAGTACCTTCACGTGATAATGAACGATAACACATGTTGTAAGTATTTCGTCTGATGCCGAGTAAAGTGTTTTCCTCACTGATTGGCACTGGCTAGGTTTTGGTTTTGCCAATGTGACTGACTTCAGTTACATTCGCTGAACTTAGATGTAAATACCGCAAACTGCTCATAAAATGGCTTGCAGGTTGCAGTCACTCCTCTCTTCTTGCTGTGGCCTGTCCTCATTGTCATCCTGGTTTCCGTCCCATCCCCATCCCTATCCCCGTCCCCATCCCTGTCCACCCCTGACCTCTCTGCCTAAATTACTCAGTTCACCATCATTTTAGCATGCTGCAAAGATGAGCGAGAAGTTCAGTGGCAGATCCCTCCGTATGATTGAAGTCCACTGGGGGTGGTGATATCTCAGCCTACATTCCTACTAATGTCAGTGGATTCAATTACTCACTTCGCCATCATTTTAGCATGCTGCAAAGATGAGCGAGAAGTTCGGTGGCAGATCTCTCCATATAATTGGAGCCCAGGGAGGTGATGTATCGGCCTACATTCCTACTAATGTCAGTGGATTCAATTACTCACTTCGCCATCATTTTAGCGTGCTGCAAAAATGAGCGAGAAGTTCAGCGGCAGATCCTCCATATGATTGAAGCCCAGGGCGGTGAATGTCAGTGGGTTCAATTACTCACTTCACCATCATTTTAGTGTGCTGCAAGGATGAGTGAGAAGTTCGGTGGCAGATCCCTCCGTATGATTGAAGTCCAGGGTGGTGATGTCTCGGCCTACATTCCTACTAATGTAAGTGGATTCAATGACTCACTTCACCATCATTTTAGTGTGATGCAAAGATGAGCGAGAAGTTCGGCAGCAGATCCTCTGTATGATTGAAGCCCAAGGCGGTGAATGTCAGTGGGTTCAATTACTCACTTCGCCATCATTTTAGCGTGCTGCAAAGATGAGTGAGAAGTTTTGTGGCAGATCCCTCTGTATGACTCGGCCTACATTACCTCCTGCCAAGACTGTTTCCCCTTCTTTTTTGTTGCAGGTTGAGCCTATTTTACAAAGTATGTCATTTCCCTTCGCCCCAAAGAGCAGATGAACTCACTGCCAGGTTCTTGACCTCCAGACCAACCGGATTATTCCTGGCATTACCTATAGAAATCCTATATGGATGTTCTATGTGCAGCCGAGGGCAGTAGAGAAAGAATATAAGGAATCTCTAGTAGAAAACTTATTAGAAAATGTGAGTCGAGCTGTGAAGGCTAAGACGAGATATCAATCACTATTTGGGAGTGAAAGCGACCTGATATTCTAGGGTCAGGTAGGCCTAGTATATATACTACAACAAGTATTTGTATGTGTTGTGGTACATACTATTGTACAAGATATATCAGCCAATAGCATATGTATCTCATATGTGATCAGTAAGCTGATCAGTAAGTGATGAGCTACTAGTGAATCACATTACAAGCTCATAGGTAGCCAATAGCAGTAAGTACTCTATTGTCATCAGTGATAATGTAAAATGGACATGGTCTAGAATAGACCAGTAGAACCGGTAGTAGTAAAATACATGAATACTACCGTTTCAACACTCCTCGTTGAGCTAGTGGTGAACCTTGTTCTATCTTGGATGGATATCCAGTAAGACCTAAGTGTAAACATCCTACATGAAACTTGTCAACAGTGAGATTCTTTGTAAAGATATCTGCTTTTTGATCCGCTGTTGGAACATAGAATAGTTCCAACTCATTCAATTCCTGAATGGCATCTCAGATATAGTGATAGCATATAGCTATATGTTTTGATTGTCCTTCTTGAGCAGGATTCAATGCTAGAAACATTGCTCTCTGATTATCACAGTTCAGGGGTAAAGGACCTTTAATCTCATGACCAATCTCAGAAAAGTGTCTCTGTCATGGCAATATATTCCGCTTCAGTTGAAGAAAGAGCAACTACCTTCTGACGTCATGATTATCAAGAAACAATAGCGTCTGCAAGGAAAATACAGTAGCCAGTAGTAGAGCATCTGGTTTCTTGGTCACCGGCCCAGTCGGTATCACAATTGGATGTGAACTTGGAATTCTTTGCTAATCCATTAAATGTGATCGACACATTTGGAGTATAGGCGAGGTATCACACTATGTATAGTGCTCGGTTAAGGTGATCCTCAGATGGATTTGCTGAGAACTGTGACATTTTGATTACAGAATAAGCAAGGTCAGGACGTGTTCCCATGATGTAAAGAAGAGATCCCATCATGGATTGATACCAGGATCGTCGTTTAGAATCTTCTTTTTGTTCGTTAGGACTTGGAATGTATCCGGAAGGAAGTGGAGTTCGTGCATGTTTTGCATTCTCTAGCTGGAAACATTTAATGACTTTCTCAGCATACTAGTAGGAAATTTGGTCAAGTCTCAGAGTTTGTTTCTTCTGATCTCTGGTTATGCGCATGCCCAGGTATTCTGTGGCATCACCAAAAATCCTTGATTCCCATTGCTGCACAAACATATCAATGTGCTTGAGGAGTAGTGTCAGATTACTACCCATAAAAAGAGCATCATCAACATAGACAACAAAGACAATCTTTTCTTTTCCAATGTATTTGATATAAACACCCAGATCAGAGACTGTTCGTTTGAATCCCAATTTGTGCAAAGCCTGATTCCATTTGATAGCGGCTTGCTTGAGGCCGTATATGGCCTTTCGTAATCAACAAACTTTGTTTTGTTTTCCTTTCTGAAGAAAACCTTCTGGTTGTTCCATATAAAGTTCCTCATCGTCATCAAGCTCTCCAAAGAGGAATGCGGTTTTGACATAGTCCTCTAGTGCTGCAAGTGCTAGAAGTAGTCGGACTGTTTCAATGCGTGCGACGGGGGAAAACATTTCTTCAAAATCTATTCCATAGATTTGAGTAAAACCTTTTGCAACAAATTGAGTCTTTTTATGACCGTCGTTCTTAGTCACAAAAATCCATCTCCCTGTAATGGGTTTTCTACCTGGAGGTAAGTCCACAAGTTTCCAAACTTTGCAGTCATGAAGAGACTTCATCTCTTCTTCCATCAATTTTTGCCAATTCTTTTATTCTGTATGTGTCAACTTTTTGATGTCTCGGTAATGAACCGGAGTGGTGCCTACTGCAACTCCAGCAGTGAACATATAATGGCGAACCCACTTGGAACTAAAGGGTTGTGCAGGTGGATCGACATACAAGTCGTCCATCTCCATGTCTTGGAGATTAGTAGGTTCTGGTTTTTCCAGCATTGGAGTCAAATCCATACCAGAGTAAGTGGAGATAACTCCTCCTGAATAGTATCCATTGGAGTTTTAGTCATAAGACCTCGCTCTATTTCAAGCGGTGTTTTTTTTCCATATATGTTATCTGGTTGAATCCGCCACATGGATACTCGACTCGATACTCTGATTCTCATTCAAGATTCCTCTCCTTCCATTCGGGAAGGACCAAGAGGTCTTTTGTGGGCTTTGCCCAACTGACATCCATGACAAGAAGGCATTTGTTCCAACAAGGGAATCAGGAAGTCTGTGATGCTTCCAAACATAATCTCTATACAACTTGGCTGTCCCCTTTGACGTGATAGTCTTTGTGGTGGGCACGAAGGCCACTTCTTTGAAGAATCGATCTACCACTACTAATACACTGTCAAAGCCGTGGGACAAAGGGAAACCGGTGATGAAGTCGGCCGACACATTTCTCCAGGATCCTTCAAGTACTTCAAGGGGTTGCAATTTTCCGGCTGGTGGAAGGTTTGTGGGTTTCATGTGCGCGCAGCGTTCACATGCTTTACAATATTCCTGTATGTCCTTCTTAGCTCCTGGCCAAGAGTAATATCTCATGAGGAAGTCTTGTGTCTTTTCGGCACCCTTGTGTCCGAAGATCGGGTGGTCATGGAATTGTGTCATTACGTCACGGCGGAGTTCTTTTGGCACCCATAGTTTATCGCTATAATAATATAATCCTTCACGGAGGATCGACCCATCTGGAGATGTGCAACCAGATTGCGAGGATTTTATTTTGTCGAACAGGGTGATTTCTTCGAGAGATCTGATGCGCGATTCCGATATGAACATCATTTGTTTATGATCATTCTCGATGCCGATCATGTGATCTTCTCTCCTAGAGAGAGCATCAGCTTTTCCCATCAAGGTACCGGGTTTATTCACAAGAGTATAATCGAATCGGGAGAAATATTGGGCCCATCTCGCTTGTCGTCGATTCAGATCTTGACTTTTCATGAAGTATTAAAGGTTCTTGTGATCCGTCCAGACCTCGAAGTTGTGTCTAGCACCTTCTAAATAGTGTCTCCATTGTTCAAGTGCTAAGATAATCGCGAGCATTTCTTTGTCGGCGATAGGGTACTTGCACTGCTCCGGAGTCATGGAGTGTGACATGAATGCCACAGGGTGCCATTTGTCATCTTTCAGGGAGGAAAGCATGGCCCCTGTTGCGAAGTCCGAGGCGTCACATTCAACACAATAAGGGGTCATGTCATCCAGATAGGCCAAGACAGGTGCGGAGGTGAATCTATTTTTGAGTGTTTCAAACACTTTCTGTTGAGCCGTTTCCCATTTCCATGGTTGATCTTTCTTCGTTAGGTCGTGTAAGGGTCTCACTTCCAAGCTGTAATTGGTGATGAAGCGGCGATAGAAATTGGCTAAACCCAAGAAGCTTCTTACAGCTTTTACATTTGTGGGGACCGGCTACTTGGCAATTCCGTCGAGTTTTTCAGCATTCATTGAGATTCCATCACAGGAGACATCCATGCCCAGCATGTCGACCTTTTGTACTCCAAAGAAGCACTTTTTGGGTTTTACGAACAAGTTGTTCTTCCTAAGTCTTTCCAGGACTTTCTTAACCATTTCCTGATGGTGTTTCATATCTCCACTTGTGAAGATCAACAGATCATCGATATAAATAATTACAACCCCATCCATGTCTGCGAAGATGTCATTCATCATGTTTTGGAACATGGCTGGGGAATTACACATCCCGAAATACATCACAGTGGGTTCGTAGGTGCCAAGATGGCAGACAAAGGCTCCTTTCCATTCGTCTCCTTCTTTGATTCTCACATTGTTGTAACCCCAATGGAGATCCATCTTGGTGAAGATCTTGCTTCCCTTTAACTTATCGACAATTGAACCAATGAGGGGAAGAGGGTAGTTGTTTTTGACTATTCCCTTGTTTAGATATCTATAATTCATGACCATTCGCTTTTTACCATCCTTTTTTGGAATAAAGAACACCGGCGAGGTCTGGGGGGACTTCGAAGGTCTGATGTAACCCTTGCTCAATTGGTCTTCTATGAAGGCTTTGACTTCATCCTGTTCTACAGGGTTTAGGGGAATTAATCTACCCTTTTTTGGTTTAAAATCTGGTTTCAGATCTACAGCATGATCCCATGTTTTCTTTTTGGGCATCCGTTCACTGGCCTTCTTCGAGAAAACGTCCAGATATTCATGATATGCCTCAGGCACCAATTTGAATGCTTCTTCGGATTCTATTCCCATAGAAAGTTTGAATCCTATAGGAGTAGTCGATTTCTGATTTGTCCAATTGGGACTCATAGATAGCATTCAATGCTCAGCAGGAAGTGGGACATTGGTTTAGTGTGATTGTCCCTTGTACCCAGTCGATCAAAGGGTTATGTTCACATAGCCAGGTGTATCCCAGGATCATTTGGTTTCGTCCTAGGTTGGTCACATCGGCAGTGATTTTTTCGCGATGCCCTTTGAAGTCGATGACTAAGTCCGTGGTGTAGGCAATGCCTCCTGCTGAGTTGATCGTTCCGTCAATGTTGTCAACTGGTACAACGAGTTCCAAGGGTTTCAGGGGTATTCATTGGGCCTTGGCCCATTCAGTATCTATAAAAACTCTGTTTGCTCCGCTATCTAAAAGGGCTGCTACTTCAATGTTTTTGTTTTTTGTAACTATATCTATTTTTAGGACTAGTTCCCTAAGTGGACGCATTGTGCGGACTTTTTGCTCAGTCGGGATCTGAGGGGGGGAACTGTTTTTATTTTCTTTGTAAGCCAAATTAAGCCTCCCTTCCCGGGGAGCACGCTCTTTTGAGATCGTGGCTTCGGTTGTGTCATCTGGTAGGATACTACTTCAAGATGACGGAGAATCAAGAGAAACATCACTATCTAATACATTGAAATGATTAAAAGAAGAAAGAGAAGAAGAAACAGAGGTTGTACTAGCACTATCTAGGTGTCGAGTATGAGAGTCCATTAGTAAACTATTTTTTTTGTTTTATGAGAGGGGGAGATGCCATACCCAATATGGTCTCCCTTACTCTTTTCCCTGAGTCACATCAAGATCTCGGAAATAAGCCTGGGCAGCTTCTAAATCCATTCCTTGTATCGCCTTAACCCAGTTAGGCGATTGTGGACTTTGGTGGTTTGGTAATGCAGTTCCTTCTGCAGCTCTCACATTTTTGGATTTGAATTTTGGACATTCCTTTCTATGTCCGCCTCTGGAGAATCCACACTCTTTGCATCTAGTCGACGGCTTTTTGCATTCCTTAGCACGATGCCCATCTCATCCGCAGTTGTAACATCCCAGAGACGTTTTGCGAACGTCGGTAGTAGTCACGGTTGCGTCGATATCCATTGCATTTGGATCGCGCCGAGAGAAGGAGGAGGATCAAGTTTCGAATGCCTCAATTGCATTGGCGTATTTTTGGATTGCAGCGATGAATTTGGTGATTTCTGGGGGTCACTCTCCTTGAAGGAACATATGTCTAATGATGTCTTGTCGACTGTTCCTTTCAAGAAGCACGATCCCCATCATTGGGTCGCATTTGGCTTGATTGTAAAGGGCGAGCCAGCTGGTTAGGAAGACCTGGGTTCGCTCCTTCGATCCTTGCTTTTTATCCATTAATTTCTGAATTCGGGCGATGTTCCTTTCGTTGCCAATCCGGAATCTTCCATCTAGGAGTTTTTCGAGTTCGTCTGGATCGGGCCATAGGCGATCAGCCAAACCTCATCGTTTCTTTAACTCGTTTCGAGCCCAAGCGCCAGCACCATTTTTATCCTTTTCCCCAACATCTCCTACTCGGGAAAGAACCACTAAACATCCCTTTTTATTGGATGTGAAGGTTTCAGAGTTGACCTCGATCCACGCTACCATTTTTGTCCACTATTTGTCATAGCGGCTGTAGGTTCCGTCAAAGTTCCCAGGATCAGGAACAATTTCGGCACGCTTTTTCAAGCTCCCTGAGGAGGTAGAGGTGTCGAGAAGGCGAAGAGCTGCTATGGCATCGAGGGTCTCTTTCGACAGAGCAGATGGGGGTACAGGAGCGGGTCGTCATCCATTTCCTGATCTAACCGGTCATGGGCCTTTTGGGCGCTGTCCCGGGCGTCCTTTAGGTCGCTCTTCAGGTTGTCGATTGTTTTGTAGAGCAATGCGAGCTGAGCGTCGAGGTCCGTTGCTGCACTCGTGGATGCGCTCGTCAAGGGTTGGGGCTGCGGGTCTTCGGATGTCAATCTCCGACCCGATCCACGCATGGGGTTGAATGACTGGTGTGGATCCATGAGGTGGTCGGACATTGTTGATCTCAATTTCGTATTCTATATGACTTGCATAAAGGTAGTAGGGGTCAATGTCGATTTCCTGAATCTTAAGTTTTCCTTCAAAGGAATTGAAGAGATCGTTCTTGAGTTTGGCAGAGGGCCACTCTCTGACAAGGTCTACTTCAAATCCAAACCCTATTTGGTCGTCGTTAGGGTCTTCTTCTTTTATAGGTAATCGAGGTACGGGAGGATTTCTCGCACGGCGAGAGACTCGTTTCCAAAGTATTCGGGAATGGTGGGCAATCTATTTAGGCAGGCCATGTAAGATGGACCTGTTCCTGTAAGTATGTTACAAAGTTTTGGTCGTGTACTTCATGTAAGACGGCGAGTTCTTCCTGGGAAATCTGAGGGGTCCAGGAATTGGCGGTGTGGAAGGTTTTGTCAGTTGCTTCCTAATCTCTGTTATCAGTTTTCAAAGTTTTGACTTCCCAAGGGTCGGGTTCTGTGGCGCAGTGGTAGTCAGGGGAAAGGAAGCTGAGTTTGAACTCTTTTCCAGCTAGGGTCAATTCGAGGTGATAACCTTCTTCTTGGTTCAATAGGTGGTAGAAGAGGTAGGCGAGGACAGTGAAACAATATAGGAACGTAAAGGTTCCGACAAGGATTATGAGAGTAATGCTCATATAACGAGGAGGATCTCACAAAGAGTCATGTCACTCGGATCTGAAAGAAAAATCTTCTTTGGCAAGGGTTGTGTCACGGGCACGACTTTCTGGTGGGGGAACCGGGGAGTGCACGCAGGCGATGTCTGTTGCCCGTCAAGCAGAGTGGTAGGTAATACCAACAGATCATTTAGGTTATATCATGTGCAACCTCGATAACAATTACGCTTGTTCGAAAGCGTGTGCTGACCCACTATGCACAGGGTAGGGATTGATACTATTACTTGCGACGAAGCGTGTCCTCTCGAATGAGGTCATAGCCTTTGCAAAGTGAACGAGTTTGTGGGATGTACGGTCCCGCGATACAATTTGTAGACTAAGGGTTCATAATCCCCTAGACAGTAACCTGGTCAAGGGTTCTCTTTAACCTCTGATGTGAGGGGTCTCCCTTATGTCTGGGATCCGACAATGACAAAGCGGTTTAGAAGCAAAGTGTTTGTCACAGTGTACTGGTGACGAGTGAGGTGGGATAGTAGAAAAAGTCTTGTTCTTATGAAGGCAACCTCTATCCAATAAGGACTATGGCACCTCAACAAGGGGACAAGGACTAAGAAGGGGGAATGTATAGGTTAGAGGGAATCCAACCAGAACAAGACTGGCTTGTTCGGTTGCTGCATTCAAGTATTTATACTACTGACATGTGTGCACAGACCAGCTTAGGGCTGG
>JBBPOR010001227.1:0-13279 GCA_038091555.1 Leccinum sublutescens
ATACCTAAGGGTCATGATGGAGTTCAAGTTGAAGGAGTTAATCGGGTGGACTTAGCAGAAAAAAGGACGCAGAGCTGTCCCTGGCTAACACCATCCTGTCCAGACCGTCTGGACAGGACTTGATCAAAAAAGCGGATCGAGTTGGTGGATGGATTCAACGTGTAACTGTGGACGTACAGTTTGATAGCTGGTGTCCATATCTCACGTCGGGTTTGGATCCAGATTGAACAATCGGTACTTGAAAATTTCACTTCATGACAATTGATCCAGTTGGGGTCTGGTTAGGTCTATAGATACGGTTGGATTCCAGTTACATAAGTCAACTATCTACGATGGTTTGTGCACAGTTAAAAAGTCGTTTCCGCAGTGACTGCCGCTTTTCTAACTTCCCATTCGATTTCTCATGGTATACTTCTTCGCAAAGTTCCGGCCTTGCAGTACCTTTTCTATCTGAGGCAGATTGGCCTCGCGATGAGTCCTTTGGCTCAGCAACAACGCGCTGTTTCTCACGTACGAGCGAAACCCACTCCCAGATTTCTTCAAGACCGGGTTAAACGTAAGCTTGAGCACCGATGTGACCCTCTCCAATTTCATTTTACCAAGGTACGAAGCCGTTAAACCTTGATTCAAATGAAATCGATGCATGTCACTATAACTGCAGGAACCCTTATTAGAGGAATACAGCGTAGCTGCTCATGTAAAACTTTACCAGCTCCTATCAACAGACGAGTCTGATGTTGGATCACGCGCTATAGAGAATGGTACCTTGCAGGCGCCGCCGGAAACGACATTCACAAGGTGAGACTCGGATAGGATGGGAAAGTGTCTGCGATATCACTAACGTCTAACAGACGAACGTACCGGATATCCGACTTGCCTATCGCCACCAAACACTACTTGAAGAGCTGAAGATGATCAACCTTTGCTAGCATGTTGAACAGCGAAGTGGTTCAAGTGAGATGTCCACCATATTATTTGTGGACTAATAGAGTTTGGGTGTGTAGCTGTGTAATGCCAAGATGATGAACCTGAGTGATCTAGTAATCTTCGCCCAGCTGAGCGTCCATGCAGTACGGTGTTTGAAATTGAAGCAAGTGGAACGTTGGTGGAACGCGTGCAAAATGCGTGCACAAACGTTATATGGCCGAATTCGGAATTCCGCGACAAAGGGACTCGCCGGTCAAACCCCCAAGGCCTCTGATTCAGACTAGAAAGTCCGTGAGCCGAAGCAGTCGTTCAGTGTCAAAACCAAAGTAAACAAAGTCACGTGAATGGTTTAAGTCAAAGTCGAAGCTTAAGCTATAGCCAAAGTTTGGTAAACAAAGAAATAAAGCAAATGCAGCTCACGCGAAGCCAAAAATAATTATGTCCAGTGTGGTCCCTCAAAAGTGTGGTCCCTCGAACGGATGGGCTGCAGGCAATTTACTGAATGAATCAAAGATGCCACTCGAGGGCTTCTCCAACTTGGTGCACGTTCATATTCATATTAGCCCACTGGCAATCATATCATGTGCTTCATATCGAGCTGTGAATTCATCCCACGGTCTCCGAAGGCCGATATTTGTACAAGTACTTTGGTCAGCTCGAACTCCTCGAGCTGCGCTTCTCCGAGATTCGTGTCAACTTTGCATGGCACGATGCCTTCACCAACAAGCTCACGACCGAAACATCTATCTCATTCGAAAAGGCCTCCATCCTCTTCCAGATCGCAGCTACCCACTCCGCCATCGCCGCGTCCCAGAACAGGTCCGATCCAGAGGGCCTCAAGCATGCCTTTCACTACTTTCGTACCTGCGCAGGCATGCTCACCTACATCAACTTTCTCCATGTACCCTCGACAGACCTCGGTCGCGAGGTCATCAAGTTCCTCGTCGGCCTCATCCTCGCCCAAGCCACAGAGGTCTTTCTCGAAAAGTGCATCGAGGAGAAAAAGGCAAGCACTCTCGTCTCAAAGATCGCCTTTCAGACAGCCTCCATGTACTCGTCCCTCTCCGAGGAAGTCAAGGATTTCATGGGAAAGGGCGTCTTCGATCACAATTGGGTAACCCTCGTACAGGTCCGTCCCCGCTCCGACTCGGCCGTGTCGCTCTTCATCTCACACCCCACCGCAGGTCAAGTCTAAACTGTTCGGATCTCTCGCACAGTTTTACCGTGCCCAGGTCGATGACAAGGCAGGAAACCATGGCGATTTCCTCGTCCGCCTCACCGTCGCAGAGACCCTCGCTAAAGAGGGCCACCGTTCTGCCCAATCGTTCTCCACGCTTTGGTCACACGTATCCCCCACTCTACCAGCCGACGCGGGAACGTCGATCCTCGAGCGCACCAAATCTCATCTCCAGATCTGCAGCGACCGCAAGAACGAAGCTCAGCGCGACAACGATCTCATCTACAACACCGTCCTTCCTTCGCTGGACGCCCTCTCCGGCATCGACAAGGCATCCGTGGCTACTCCCATCACCATCGAAGAAGTCTACGGTGCGCCTGAAGTGCAAAAGGTCATCGGACAGGACAGCTTCATCAAGCTTATCCCCTTCAGCGTCCACGAGAGCGCGAGCGTGTACTCGGAGGAGAAAGCAAGCTCGTTCGGAAGGAGGTCGAGAGTGCGGAGAGTGCAGAGGTCGAGGTCCGCAGCGCACTCGAGGCCATGGGCGTGCAGGAAGGACTCGGGCGGTTCAAAGCCATGGCAGATGGAGGTGTCGACGCCGAGGACGAGATACCGCTAGACGTACGGCGCTGGAGGGAAGATATTGCGGTCATGGAAGACCAGGAAGGCGTCGATGCACTCATGCACGAACTGACTCGCCTCAAAGACGGTTTCCAGTCCGAGCTCGATTCCCTCTCACGTGAATTGGACGCCGAATCCCGCGAGTGCGAGACCATGAGGGTCAAGTATGATCATTTGTGGACACAGGAGCCATCCGCGTCGCTGGACAAGTCCCTGAGACAAGATCTAAAGTCTCATCTGAGCGCTCTCGAGGCGGCGTCGGTCTCTGACCAGCAGGTTTACGCGATTTGGGACGCCGTGAAAGGCGATATTTCGCTGATGCTTTCGTCTGACCTAGAAGAGCTCTTTGGATCGAGCGTATGGACTGGTGGTGCAGAGAACCTGGGAGATCCGCGACGACCAGGAGCGGACTCAAATTGGAGAATATACAGCCGAGATTGAAGAGCGTCTCGGAAGGGTAAAGAAGATTGCGTTCGAACGGAACGAAGTCCTCAAGGACCTCAAGGAGAAGGTAGCGTTTACTCTTTTGGATGTACCTCTTCTTGCTGCTCATGGCATTCAAGGGGACGATGTTTCGCATCTTCTGCTTCTCAACCGTCGCAATACGGGCGTTGAACCTACTCTGTTCGCTGCCGAACTCGAGAGGTTCAAGCCATATCAACAGCGGTTGACTGCCACCGTGCACCACCAACAAGTCGCATTGCAAGATATCCAGAGCCTGTGGAAGAGTCTTCGCGACCTTGCGGGACGCGGACCTGGCGCGAAGAAGTGGGAAGAACGAGAGAAACGGAAAAAAGGATACCGTTCGACGAATTTCGCGTGCACGCGATGGTTACATAGAAGTGCGGGATGGACTGACGTGGGTCCGTCACTCCGTCACTCGATACCTCGCTCACGGACGATATATGCGCATAGAAAGGGACTGCAGTTTTACGTCCAACTCACGGAACTGAGCAGAACGCTTTCACGCAGCGCAAAGTCCTTTGTTTCGGAGCGACGTACAGAACGGGACAAGTTAGCAGGACAGGCAGCGGTTCAACGACGGCTGTCCGCTGTGCAGCCACCTCTTCCACCGCTGGATAGCAAGCCTCCCGTTCCGCCACCACCCCGCTCACCACCTTCCATCGAGACGTAGTTTGCTTCCATGAATTTGCAAGGCGGGATGACTCGTTCGTCGCCGCCAGTACAGCCTCCCCAACGTCCGTCATATTCGAGCCCCGTGCCTGCAGGTCAAGCTCAACTTCCGCGTTCTGCGTCTTATATTCCTCCACCTCCGTCGCAGCTACCATGTAGCTCGTACGCAGCACCGGGCCCAGCTCCAGATCCCTATGCTGGTCTTGGGCTATTTGGCTCGTCACGTGCTTCACCAGTACCGCCCCAAGCCATCCGTAGTACCCCCGAGGCAGTCATCATATCTGCTACAACCACATCAAACGGACTATGAAGTTGCGTCTGTTCAACGAAGTGACCATCTCGCACGTGAGCCTTTCTCAGTTTGTACAGTATCAATCGCGTATCCTGAACACACCTTAGCTGCTGAAATTGTATGACCGCGCCGCTGCCGAGCGGCTAGAAGGAGCACAAGTCCCAGCGGATATCGTCCATCACTTCCTATTGGCTACATGCACACATCCTGGACAAGGCATTTGCTTTAGAGACCGCGGATGGTACCCGCGCGAGGCTGACCAAGATGGTGTCGACCGAGAAGACGTTGGGAGTGCTCGACAAAAGGGCGCATATGCAGGCAAGATATACAATAAAATCCTGGCCAACGTATTACGAACGTTGAAAGTGAACGAGGATCCTCGGCAGCAAGAGCTGGCGCTCAAGATAACCGCAGCGTTGTCCAGAACTCGTCGCAGGGTGCATGCACTATATCACCTTGGAGACAGCCTCGAGTGACTGACATTTATATCAGGTATTGGTCTGCAGCTTCGCTCACTCTCGAACCACGACTTTCTTCAAAGTGGATTGCTAACATCTCTTTTGCGGGTCAAATCCTTTCTCAGGCGATTCCTGTATCTTCCTTTCTCTCATCGAGTAGTCGCGAACTTTATAACCCCACCCCTCCGCCGATATCTATCATCATGGCAAACTTACTTTAGTCATCTATGGGATTCGGGTATTTTGAAGCTTGTCGCAGACTGGTGAGGGATGCATTTATGCGTTTTCCTGATCGACTGATCATTGTCACCGAATAGTCCTCCTGTCGATGGCGCGTTTGGCTGGGTATACCTCCACCCTCCTGCCATCAATGCCTCCGCGTCCATCGTCAATGCGTCTGCGTCTGCTTCGCTGTCACCCTACTGCCGCCGCTACAACTTTGACTTCAAATGATATCGTGGCTCTGCAATTTTTACTACGGTTATAGAAAGTGCATAGCAACCACAGAGAGCGCGCTAAGGACGGTAAGACATCTTGTCGAGCGCTAGACGATACTGACGTTTCTTGTTTAGTACACTCTGCGTATAACGGAACGGCACAAGCCACATGTATCTCCTTTCCACTACTTTTTTCACGGGCTCTCAAACTTCCAAAACGGACAATTCTTCATCGGCGGTTTCACCAACTTTGCAGATGTTTGTGTACGTGTTCTACTCATTTGAAGGCGTCGAGCTCATCGCAGTCGCCTCGGGTGAGTATAAGGCGACCTTTTTTCGGATCGTGCTCTTTTATGTCCTGACTATCTTCACGATTGGGTTGTGCACCAATTGGCAGGATACGACGCTGCTTAGGGCGGCTAGCGGTGAGGGCATTTCGTCGTGCTCATCGACCAATATCCACGTGATGGGGTTACTCACCGTACATCGTAGACTCGGATGTGACGGCCTCCCCATTGACGTCGTGTTTAAACGCGCGGGATTTGGCGCCGGCGTGCGCGTCATCAATGCAGTCCCCCTCACAGTCGTGTTGTCCACGACAAAGTCGGTGTTTTATAGAAGTTCGTGAATGCTATTCGCGTTGGCGAAGGTGAGGCAGGCACTGGGCAGGCACTCCACGTCTTTGGCTGGGTGAACAAGAATGGTGTTCCCATTCCGTTCGGGAGGATCGGCCGACCTGTGACACGCTGACCCTCCACTTGCCCTTCACCAGGATGTTCCTTGCCGCGTCGTTCGCCTCCAAAACGATCTGAGGCGAAGGCGTTGTCTTCACGTGGCTGCTCAACCTGACAGGAATATCGGCGCTGCTCGTGTGGGGCTCGATCGGGTTCATCTCACTCTGCTTCTGGGTGGTGTGGTGCGCACAGGCTCCTGTTTCACTCCTGCCTGTCAGCGTCGTCCTCCTAGTTGTGCTCATGTTCGTCGTGGAAGGGTATGTGGCGGTCGAGGAGCAGCTGCATAGAGCACGGCCGGCGGGTGAGATAGAGAGAGGGGGGAGATTGGTGGAAGGTAGTAGTAGATGCGGGTTGATCTATGGGTATCTATGATAACGTATCCCGTGTATTATACATATCTAGATAAATTTTCTATGTACTATTTGGCCATGTGGATCGACCGTGTACCGGCTACATCATTTCCATAGCGCTATATATAGCTGTGACACGTTGTGATTCTCAGTGGGCGTGACGCGTGACCGTTCGTTTTGAAGATTTGGTGGCAAAAGATCTAAACCTCGAAGGAACGACCGGAGACATATCTTCACCTCAACGTACTTCACGCCTCTTATGCAAGCAAGGCTTGATCGCTTTAAGCGAAGCGGCATAGGCTGCCACCGCTCGAAGTTTGAGGTAGGGACGTCATTCCAAAGTCAATCATGCCCCAGGCTGGAAACAACTCTCGCACACCCCACTCTTAGCCTCCCTCGCTCGGTTGACGATCGCACACGCCAAACAAGCAGGTCACTCCGGGTCCGTCATCGCACCCTGGCCCTCGCTCGGGTCTGCCGCTGGATACGTAGCGACGGCGAACGTCTGCTCGAGCCTGAGCACTGAAAGCAACAGGTTCACAGGATCGTGTCAGTGAGTGGAGAAACACTCGGTGAACTATTTCGTCGTGTCTATATAAGTCATCGTAGCAGTGCCCACGCCAGTCTCCGAATTGGTGCGAAAAAAGAGACGTCAAACATCCAGAAAGGTGGCTTGCCTCCAAGACAGACATCATACAATAGTTGCTACCGCATCTTCTGTAGCGGGCCGAGGTAAGTGTGTCTGCGGAGGGCTGTCTGTACGTGGCTCATCATTCGTCTAGTTTGCAATCCCTCTTGATGTGGACATCCAAGTCCGCACCTCACCATTGTGGTGCCAGTGTATGCTCCAACGAGTTGTCATTGTCTCCCTTCCCAACACCAATATTGTATCACTGTGAATGATCTTTTGCTGAAGCTTATCAACGAAGCGATTTACAGCCGTACCTCAACCACATCAGTAACAAGGGACTGGGGACTTGAAAGTGTCGAGAAAGTCATTGGAGTATCATTCAAGTTACGATGGGTGAACAGGACCAGGTTATCGTCGGACAGCTGTTCAAGTCCGGTGCTCTTCAGGTATGAACGCGACTGACACTTGTTGAACAGGTATGTTTATCAACGTACATTCGAACAGTACAGAGTACATAAGTTGATCACACTCATGATTTGGCCTGCTCTACACTAATTTATGTATGCTAGAACAACTCAAACGACCTCGCGTCGTATCTGATGGAAGGGCAAGGAGTGGAAATGTGCGGACCTCCATTCGACTTGTCGGATGGGCTGTGATCGAGCCGCACCTACCCCTGCATCTTCTAGGTAAGAACGAAGAAGATCGTTCGGCGACGGGAGACGAGCGCAGACGTCCGCTCGTGTCGGTGAGGCTGCGATCATATCGCACCTGCCGATGCATGATCTTCTTGATGATCGCGCCACGAGCCTGGTGTCGAGTTCGTACTGAACGAGAACGCGGGGAGGTATCCTACCTGACGACGCGGCAAGTGTGCACCCAATAGCCAGCCACTTTGGGAAAGTTCGCACGCCCTCCCGCGCGTGTTGGGGCATTCGCACTTAGACTGGTGACCAATCCGTCCAAAAGAGGCAATGCTAAGGCGAAGCATGCCGTCGATAGACGGACTGGTAAAACGGTGGAGCGAGCTCCCACGACAACGTGACTTTTGACCAATGAGAAAGCGTACAACCTATCGATCAAGCTGGCTCAGGCTGTTTATACAAGCCCTCGAGTTTTTGTTCGACTGTTACTGTTAGGGAATCGCATGGGTATCTGAGCGCTGACCGTACCCGCGTGCGGGTTCACTCGAGGGTCCTGCGTGACGCGAACGACAACGATGACGACTCACGCACTGGCACACACGCACCCTCACCGGCCTCACCCGCGACGACGACGAACGGAGTGCTTCGCCTCAGCACTTCCTCTTTTGGACGGATTGGTCACCAGTCTACTAGGGTCGCGCTTCCCTAGACCACCGCATCTTCACTTATGGCCGTGCCGGCCGGCATCTGCTCCCTCAGATCTGCAAAACAGCTTGTAACGCAACACGGCCGAGTGGGATTTTGGTCGTTCTGCATTGCAGCTCTGGTTGGCTCGGGTAAACCAAAGACAGCTATATACGGTATTTTCGTAATTCTAAGCGCTCAATGAGTGCTCATTGAGCGCTTACAACTTGGAGTCCGATCGGCGGCGGCGGCCGGCCTTGGAACGTATAGTAGCCCGGATCAGGAAAAAGGGCTTGTGTCTGTAGCACACCGCACAATTTTATAGCCGATATAATGTTATGTCGTCACGATGCCGAACAGTACTCACATGTGTGTAGAACATTCTCAATTACTCCTACAATCAGCTATGCTATAGCGCGCCATGTAATGAATGGTACGAGTGAACTTGTTACTGAATATTGTTGCATGATCACAGATAGCCCGGTGGTGGAGGCGAAAGGAAGGTGGAGGCGATGCCCGCAGGTTAATCGAGCAGGAAGAACCCTTTCGGGGTAGTACCCGCTGGCACTTATTCGTTGCCATGCGGCACCGGTTCATACCAACGTGGGGTCCTCTCGCCATCACGAGGATTCGGCTGAGCGACACAGAATGAATTCAACACCAAGACCGGACGACAGAGGTTAGAAACCGTCACGGAACGTCTTCGAATGGGATTGAAAAGGACTGCAGAGTCTCGCCCAGTAATGCTGCCGCGGACGTCACAGGTGGTCCGAGTCGCCACCGATCGAGCGAGAATGAATTTTTTTTACATAGGAGTGCAGAATCGGAGAAATGTGCGAGTCAAGTGAAGCGGCACGAACGGGAAATGGGAAGTGCAGAGCCGTTGCCGTCGCGCAGGAGCTTTGTGACTTCACTAACATCAGTACGAACTTACACGGCACGAGCAGCGCGATCGAGGCAGCGTTGCGGTAACAGGTCACAATGCTGGGAAGAGGCATGTGCATGAAGTGTTGAACGTGGCGCACAGTCGATCGGGGTTGCCAGTGGCTGTGCGAGCCGCAATAGGAGAGCGAAAAAGGGGCAGCAGCCCCCTTGCACAGCTTGGAGCCGAAACGGAATAGTCCCCTCCCTAGCACAGCGAGAGAAGAAAACGCACGTGGTGGACACGTATTAGAGACGTTGGTAGATCTGAGACGCTACGTTTACTGACCAAAAAATCAGCAAAAGTCGAATGCCACCGGCCGACTTCAAGTTCACGGAGGTCATGTTGGTCCAGATCAATGTGACCCAGAAAGAATGCTCGAGTTCAAGGATATTTAACATTGCAACCTCAACCGCCAACATTGGCGGCTGTAAAGTTGGGGGAAAGGGTTCCAACTGCTATTTTACAGACAACAAGCACAAACATACCCTCAAAATCCCCGTCCCACCAAACAACCTTCATGGCCTGTTTACTGACCTGTCGAGCATTTCGATTCCACTCGCAACCTCGTGGTCGCGATGATCGAAATCTCGTTGCGCCAGTGGATCGCCGTCGAGCGCATGATGAGAATCATTGGCCGACCGAGAAAGTAACGAGGAATCTGTGATTAGATTCAGGTCGATAACTTGCTGTGAATAGGGCGGCGATTTCATGCTTCGGAGGTTCAACACGACCCGTTGCCCTGTAGCGGTGACCAGTGGGTTCGTGCTAACGAACATCAGGTCTGAGTCTCGGAAGATTTGGACATGAAAAGTCGCGATAATCATCACTCACGGTATCTGGATATTCGCCAATATATTCTGTGTAACGATGATCAGTTAGTTGGGCTGGAAACTCAAGTTCACTGGTACTTCACATTTGAAAATACAAATCTGAGAAGAACCCCGATGATTAGTAGTCGATGACCGAGCAGAGACGACAGCTCACTGAAAAATGATGCCTATCACATTGGTAACGACGCTTGCCTGTGTGAGGACGTGAGGGGACCATCTACAAGAATGATGGGACCTGGCAACGCACAGTAAGATATAGAGCAGCTAGCAAAGCGTTAGCTCACGGTGTACAGAGATAAAATCTGGTCCCTCACCGTCCACAGCCAGAGTACGAAGAAGCGGTCGAGGATGTTGGAGACATTGCGTCTCCTTGAAGAGCTTGCCAAGCGAGACGGCCACCATGAAAAACACGATGCCATCAAGGAGCATTCTAAAGGATTATCCTGAGTGACGATGCCCAACAGTGGTCCTCACATTCAGAATACACTCACGATGTCAAGGATATAAGCCACTAGCACATCAAAAGGGAGCCAGAGGTTTGAGCCATTTGAGATCCAGTTATACATGTATGGCACCCTAGACTCACGGTGTGACCACTTTTGGCATCTGCCAAGCATGAGCGATCACTGAGAAATAACGTCAAGAAATGGAACGACAAAGGACTCACCAACCCCTTGTAAGACACAGACGCCGGTCTCCGCCAGATATACGAACGGAAGCTCTTACATAACGAGTTCAGCTGTACGTCCGTCTTAACCAAAGACAATGATATGCACCTGCGACCCCATGAACCAACATAAGCCAAAGCAATACCGCGGAGACCACGGAGAGGTGGACCATGTATGCTAGAATCAAGAGGAGACCTGCGTAACGCTTGCACCCCCAGATGGCCCATGCCCGTAGTAGGACCAATACTGTGCTCTCGAACGTCGGCGACATCCAGCTTACTGTAAGAAAGAAAGAACTCACTACGGACAATCTCCACTTGAAACAATCCAAAAAACGTAACAAATCCCTGGAAACGCGCGCAAAACTATGTAGCAACAACGTTGATGGGTTCGTGAGTCGTTCTGATTTTAGCTGAGCGATAATCGACGATACCTTGGACGACCTGTGACCCAGGAGTCCCAATATCTCGAGCGTATAAGCCAACTGTCCGAGCAAGCTACTGTAGCGGCTTAACAGAAAGATGACCTTGACTGTAGACCATCGACTGTGCCAGATATGATCAAACTTTTCGGGTCCCTCAGGAATGGACTAGATGTTTGCAAGAGAAGCTGGTTGCAAGTACCTCGAGGGAGAAAGTGATGAAATAATCATGAACCAGGAGCGTCTCCCCTGCGACATTAAGGTACCTGGTTGATGTTAACGCGGCAAAAAAGATGCAGTCCGGTAGGCTTACTGGTAGCTCTTTAGCAGACTAAAAAACTGGTCAATGGACGACATCGTGAAAGAAAGCGAATCAACCGAGGTCAGTATATATACTAATAGGATCTTACTAGGGTCCATGGTGAGGCGGAGTTGGGGCGGAGCACAAAGGGTCAGATTCACCCTAGGAGGCATTTTGAAATGCTCACTCATTGAACCCAATTGATTTCAAATAAGGTACTTAGTAGGATGAGTATCAAATCTGTAATTGTATGCTTGCGTCGACCGCGATCATGCGTTAGCAAGTTTACTCGGAAAATTCATTACATGACGCGCTACAGCATAGCTGAAAATATTGTAGGACGGTAGTCGACAATGTTCAAAACACTGCTCAACATCGTGACAACATAACGTCATTATTTATAAAGCTGTGTGGCGTGCTATACAAACCTTTTCCATGATCCGGGCCACTTTACATAAGTTCCAAGTCCAAAGTCAAGATTTCAACAGCAACAGCAAGGTTACCACCCAGACGACAGAGGTAAGAAACCGTCGGGTTTCCGGTACGTCTTCAAAGAACCGCCTTCGAAGAAGGGCGTATTGAAAAGGACGTCCGTTGCAGAGTCTTGCCCAGTAGTACTAGTAATGCTGCCGTGGACATTACAAGTGGTCCGAGTCACCGCCGATCGAGCAAGGATGAACGACAATTTTCGAGAAAATCATTTGATATGATTTTGAACTATAGATAAAGCCCTCCTCCGGGCGGTCCTGGACCCCGGACAGTAGCCACGGATGTGAAGGACCGGTGGATGATATGGAGGAATTTTCTGCCATGGGGATCTCGAGTGTGAAGCTACGAGACATGACGAGCAATCCGGCCATGCGCGAGACAATAAACAAGGAAGCCGACATCCATATTAAGACAGGATCCAATGTTCGGCAACACGCGTGAAATCAAATGTACAAAGTAAGACGGGATTCAACCCAAGCGTCTTAAGAAGGCAACGTCGTGACCTTGTCATTCACACGCATTATTACTTTGCAAGCCTGTCTCCTACGGGTCCAGGAATATTCCCTCGTTGCCCGTCGCCTCGTCCTCCATGGCAGCCAGCTCGATACGACAAACGTCTGAGAATGGGTCTCCAGCGAGATATTCTACAAATGTAGTTAAAAATACTGAAACAGGTCAGCGCCAGGTCACCACCGAGACAGATCCCTATTTATACCCTCTTCCAACGTCGTATCGACAACCCCAGCATCCCGACTCTCCTATATTACCATTCAGTCAGCTAGCCCCTTCAAACACATTAAGGAGACACTCACTGCAACCACTTCTTCAACGATCGCGCAACACCATCGGTTGCAACAGCACGTCGACGGGTCACGTATAGCGCCCGATCGTCCCGTGTTGTTAATCTTGATCTCAATCGAGTGCGCTTCGTCCAGGTCATGATGCGAAAACGATATCGAGAGTTGGTGCGGATGTCGAACGCTGACGAAAACATTCCATGCTTTTAGATTGGAAAAGAGAGAACAACGCCCACACTCACGTCAAATTCGCACTGTCTTTCTTCATCACGGGAATAAAAGACACGGGTCACACCGAACTCAACTACACAGTGAGGAACGGCAAGACTCGATTCGCGCGACGCCCATGGCGAGCCGTACCTCGATCGTCCAATTTCCTTTTCAGCGGTATCACAATGTTGAAGATCAATCCTGTCACCTTGGTTGTGAATAGCAGGCGAAGAAATCACGTACACTAAATACCCCAGGTACACCTGCTGTAATATACCTGTCAAGACGATCCGGTCCCCAGGTCGCCACCTCAATTACAGCCCCACCTCGACCCGTTTCTCTCCCTGTATCTGGCCCAGTTGCACAAGTGCAGAGATCATTGCCTCGAGCGGTGCAGACAGCGTGATTTGAAAGGCGGCCTCCTTCATCTACTCGGACGCTGTGCTTCCAAAATACCCACCGAGTCATCCAGTAGACGAGGCGTCTACAGCGTCCACGGGAGCATCTGTCCTGCAACATATGGATCAGCTCCGACTCTTTCAGATCGAC
>JBBPOR010001228.1:0-13278 GCA_038091555.1 Leccinum sublutescens
ATGCGGCGTCCTGCAGGACTGGCTTAGCATTGCGAGCGACACGCCTGGAGGTTACGTACTTCAGTGCACCAATGAGAAATGTGGCTGGGAGGGTCGGAAAAGGGTGGGTGAGCGGGCAACTATTGCTGTAGAGCGTCCGCAAAATTCTTTGATCCTTCACAAGCACAAAAGTGCTGGGGCCAGTTGGATGAAGATTCCCCTTGCGTAACGTATATATCTTGTATGCTCTGTAAATTACGCATCGTATACCTGCACGCCGTATAACCCATCGAAACATTTGCAAAGGAATGGGACCACATGCCAACCCGAACCATCATATTCACGAATTACTATATCTTCAACGGTGTAAGGATACATCAAATCAGCTATATCGACTCTTTGCAGTTCGTAGCGATTGATACATATATTGCGTGACTCAATGGTGCGTGACTCAACATACTTCTAATTTGACGCGACTCAATGAGAACCTGCTTGTAAATAGCGACGTAGTGTTTAGTCTGACTTCTATTTCACGGTAAATTCATGATAGAATATTTTGGCAGCCTAATCCTGCGTGACTCATGCGCGACTCAACATACCCCCAATTTGATGCGACTCAATGCGAACCTGCTTGGAAATAGCGACGCAGTGTTTAGTCTGACTTCCATATCGCAGTAAAGCCATGATATAATATTTTGGTAGCCTAACCCTGCGTGACTCAACATACCTCTAATTCGATGCGACTCCGAGTCAATGCGAACCTGCTTGGAAATCATGAGGCACGTTTGTTCTGACTTCTATAAAAATCACGATATAATATATTCTGGTAGCCTAATCCTGCGCGTCTCTATGATTCCGAAAACGCAAGATAATATTTTCTTTACATCAATTTCTATACAACTCCACTGCTACTCCTGGTATCCGGTATCGTCCATTCTCCAGTTTTGTGACGGTCTCTCATAATGATTGTAATAATAATTTTTTCTTTACGTAACTTTCTGGCTACTCCTGGTAGTATCCGGTATCATCCATCATAGTAATCATTCTGCAGTTTTATGCGGTCTCTATGACATAACACTCCCCCCTATATTAGGTAGTCCGATTCGGCAGAATATTATATTTTCCGACTTGTGGTGCCGTAGTATGCCCTACTCCATTTTAGTGTTCAAGAATTTTAGTGATTGTATAGCTATGATTGCTGCATAGCTATGAGTAGCCCATTCTCTTTTCTGTATACATGTTCACTGTCTGTACAATTAATCATCATCAATGTCCGTATCGTCTTGGATGTCCGCTGCCCCCCAGCATCTTCTACCGCCTTTCTTTTCCCATTCCCGACAGTCTGAATGTCCGTTTAACGGCCATCGAGGCTGTTCAAGATGTATACTTTCACTGGACCGTGATGTATCACCCCCTCGGTCCTCCCGCTAGTAGTTACTAGGCCCGTGCGTGTGATGCACCAATGCAGCAGCACCATCCCATTCGCCCCACTCCTGCCTTGATCTTTCCGCCATTGGGCCTCGTGATGCATCAACCCAGCGCTTGCGTCTCGATCCTCCTAGTTACTACTAACTAGGCTCGCATCTCAATATTCCCGCCATTGCGCTCTGGATGCATCACCCCGACGCTCATGCCTCGATCATGATGCATCATCCCATTCGCCGTCAGCATAGGTGATACATCGGGTAATACCAGCTGACCACAGCCACAGATCGTCAGGCCATCCTCTCTTCACATCCAACGCGCCTCATTCCAACTCTCGTACGTTCCTTTGATCCACATTCTTTCCTTTGATCTGGCACATTCTCTTTGCGTGTTCAACTCGCGTGCCCGCAGGAACTTTGCTCAACGTCTCCCACCCCGCCAACCCATTGCGAATCCATTTGGTAATACCAGCCGACCACGGATCGTCGAGCCGCCGTTTCTTCATATCCAACGCGCCTTATTCCAACTCTGGTACGTTCCTTTGATCGCGTTCTCTTTGTGCGCTCAACTCGCGCGCAGGAACTTTGTTTACCGTTTTTCGAAGGAAAACCCGGCAATTTCCGGTCGCACCCACTGGCCCCGCCCCCCGTTAATTCTCGCGAAGTATAGATACTTGTACTTATTTCGCCAACTGCAACTTAGTTTCCACATATTTGTATTGTAGAGTACATTATGAGTGATGTTCAACAAATGGCAGCATGATGCATCAGTCATGCATTAACAATTGGACCATGCCAGCATCAACCAAAGTAACCGGAGTACGCCACCGGGTGGAGTGCACATTTCTCTACCAATACAGAAGTGCCGTCTCAGACTAAAAACATTGCTCCCTCGATCAGACACTCGACATGTATGGTTTCACCAGTTACAAGAAGTAAATACAAGAAGTTGACTAGCTAACTTATGAAACTCCTGAGGGCGTCCACGCCATATTCAATTTTCCCTTGTTTTCCTTTCCATACGACTCAGTAACTGAGGCTGGAGGTGAATGAAATGTACATACTTGGGAGATTTCCCTCGAACCTCGCTACCAGATCTCTTTTCTTTGCATCCTTGCATTCCTTTGCATCCTTGCAGATACTGCTAAATGAGGAAATATGAATTACCAGACAGGTCCAAAACTCGTTTTTTTGGTCGTTGAGGCCTGAGGGGCGCAAAACACTATTTCTGATGACCCCTAAGTTGAAAAAAAGAGTGATGTGTGAGATGACGGGCAAGAGCCTCAGCAGCTCATAGTAGTGTCGAGTCCTGAGTAAGTGAGTGGGGAGAAGCTACTAGACGGGATGAGGTCAGTGCAAGGTGTGGGGTGGAAGCGACAACGAATACCCACCAGTCCCTGGCATAAAGTTGATGCATCTTTAACGACGCCCCTCGTAAGCCAGTGATGCAACACAACTGTAATCCTCGTCACCACCTTCCTGCTGGCAGGTTATGCATCACTTCCTCTCTCCCCCCTCTCGCTAGCAAGCCCGTGATGCATCACCCACCCCTCTGAGTCTACCTAGTACTACTCCTGCTAGTCGTTCTGTGATGCATCATGCATCATCCGCCCGCCGTGCAGGTGATGCATCACCTTGCCCGCCATTCCGTCAGTTCGGTCAACTTCGGTGATGCATCACTTCAAGTTTGCCCGCCCTGCCCCTCGACTTCCGTCACTGGCAGTTCGGTGATGCATCACCCTGTTCGCCGTCAGCGCAGGTAATGCATCACTTGCCCACCCCTCAACCCTCCTGCTAGCATGCCTGTGATGCATCACCTACATTGACGTGTCCCGCTCACCGCTCACCCCTCGCCCCTCCCGCTACTTGCCCGTGATGCTATCACTCTGTTTACAGCCACTCCTTCCACCGATGAATGATTCCGTTCGCATCCCGCGAGGGGGTAGCACTATTATGTCCGTAGTTGATGCGCCCCTGCTATCAGGAAGGGTAACCGACAACAAACCTTGTAATGCTGATTCGTCCGTCTCCTTGCCAACAACTCCGCTCATAGTCCATATCCAGGATAATTTTCTTGTCCCCTCTGTCTCGCCCCAGAGTAGATCCGTCAATCACCGTATATCTTGTCGGGAGAGGGGATTCAACACAGAGTTCCATCCTGTCTCATGTAGCACTGGACCTAGCTTGGCTAATGCTTTGTACGCATCATTGTATCTGTTCGCGGCCGCATCGATTCGAGCATCGATTCGCTTGAGAGTGTTGCGAGCCCTGGTATTCGCGCCTTGACCGCGGAGAGATTTATCCTTGTATTTGAGGATGCAGGTCTGTGCACGCAGGCTGGAGCGAAGTGAGTGGAGGGCATCGTGAGTCTGAGCAAAGCGGAACTTCCATTCAATATGTTTCAGGTTCTCGTCACAGGGTATCGATGGATCTAATTGCGAGGGTAGCATGAGCTTATATGTTTCTGGTGAATTGGGTAACTCAGAGTCTGCATATTGCATTTCTCTTGCATGTGTGGCAGCAGTGGCCGGGATGAATAGTCGCTGTAAGTTGTTCCAGGAGTCGATACGTCGTTGCAGCATATTGCATTGCTGCATTATATTGGCTTTCTGGTTGTTTGTGGCATGCGTGCCTAATTCAGCCTTCTCCCTCTTAAGCCGACGCCTTAATTAATGATCAGTACTCGGAGTCACAGGCACCTACTAGTCAGAATGAACATACTGCTGCTCTTCCAAATACAAGCCGACGCCGACGAGAGCACTAGCTGTGCAATCCTCATGGACTACGACAACATGACTCTCCTGCTGCTGTAACTCCTTGGCTTCCTCCATTGCCAGCTCAAGTCGAACGGCTGCGACTGTGATGGCTGAGCGTACTATGTCAGTATTGACCAGAATAAAATAATGTCTGTAACATACCACTTCCACTACGCTCGAACGGATTTGGTTTGTTCATTGGATCGACCTCCCAATCCCGAACTTGCGTACTCCACGTACTCAATGAATCCGCATGATCAACTGTAAGTCCCTCTTCAAGCTCCCGAAGGGCGTCACGAAACTCAACCCGTTTCACGATCCCCACCTTCAACTTTTTGAGCATAGATACACCTTGTAAATGGTCAGAGTGGCTAACTTTGTCACCGGGGGGAGAATAATACGAACGAAAACCAATAATTTTGCGCCAGTTTGAATATCCGAAATGATCATCAAGTATATCGCGCCGTGCGCCGGGTCCCATCTCCTTCGTGCTAGATGCAACAGGGTTGATATTTGCCCAACCTCGTTCAGGCGCTTCGCCGTCAGTGCGTCCCACTCCCGGGAGGAAGTTAAAGGAGTATGTTGTTTGACATTTGTCAATATGCGCAGGGAGATGAAACTTGGGAACAGAAAACGTAACGTCTGTGTCTGCTCTATTTATTTGCATTGACGACGGCAGCTTGGACATTCTCTCCCAAAAGTGATTGTTCCATTGACTGGCCACATCATAGGACACCTTGAGAACGTTAGTAGAATTGTGGCGAAGCACTGAGAAAAATAAGTAATCCATATTGATGTATCTAGACGTGGTGTGAGTAGATCAGCCTATCGTTGTTGACGGCCCTTACTTTTCTCCTTTCTGCAGGTTGCCAACGCCCGTAGGTAAGTTCATATTATGGCGTGCACAATCCACAGTGCCCACCCCTGCAGCAGAGAGTCCTTGATTTGATTTCGTATCGGCCATATTCACGGCACTATGACTCGAACATGTACTTTTCTGTATATCATGTTAGCGACGAGGAAAACAATTGATCGGGTGCGGACCGACCTCTTGCACAGTGTCCGAGTGCTGCATCAAGTGTTTTTTGTATGCGGTATCCTCAACAAAGTATCCCTAGCCTCTGCTGAGACTGGGATCCACGCTATCCTTTGATACTTTTTTCGTTCCAGACGGAAATTGGCGTCAATAGCAATGAACAGTGCATAAAGCCATCTGTAAGTTTGAGCTTGGGGTAGGTATAAATCAAATGAGAGACGAGAAACATACTTTTTGTCAGCTACATGACGTGCTTGGAAATTGGTGGGCAAGTTCTTGCCAGGCTGCGGGCAAGCAGGACATATAACGGCACGCTCCCCTTCGGTGGTACCGTCTACTCCACGTGGGTCAAATGAGCGACCTGCTCGTTTCAGCATCTTGAGATGTCGCCATTCACGAGACATTCTCAGGAATGCCAGCTTCATACCGATTCTGCCGGGAGAAATCAAAATACACAAAACTTGACCCAACACGCACAGATTACGAACCTTCACATCAAGCATTCCAGAATTATCGACAAGCCTTGATAGTGCATTGTAGTACCCATACGCAGAGATCTTTGATTTGAGGGAGAGCAAATGGTATTGCTCTAGAACACGGAACGTTGCAGCTGTTTTAGGACGGGAGCTTGTAGCGGGGAATAATCCAAAGCGAAGAAGTTGCTGGAAGTGACTGCCAGTGGGAGCGTGCTCACAGTTGCAGAAGTCGAGAGAGATATGATGAATGCTGTTCATATCGATGACCACGAACATGTCGGCAAAAGAGGGCTCAGGATTGCGACACTTCTCACCCGGTCCATGCCCTAGCTGAAGTCGTAGTCCTAGGTCTTTGAGAGACATTCGTTCAAAGAATATACCGTTCCATTTCCGTAACCAGGGTTAATTTTCAGCTTTGGCATGATAGAATGTACTTACCTTCAGGACGTGCAGAGGGTGTTGTTCATGGCAGGACAAGACACAGGCATGGCACAAGAGCGCTCCGCCTGTGCAGTCTTTGCACCCGTAGGTTGGATTGGCCACTTTGCACAGTGCACACGGACTTAGGTCGGCTTGTTCTCTTGCAGGTATGTATCTCAGTCTTTCAGCCATATTAATAATGGGTGGTCCTGGTGACAGCGTAAGTCTGGTGTGAAGAAAATGAAAGAGGAGACCTTACACCTTCTGTTCGCTTCCGACTTTCATGCTGGGGCTCATCGAAAAGATTATCATGATCTTGAAGCATAGTAGGTGGTTCTTCGCCTTCATGTAGCAGCGGTGTCTCAAACCCAAAGCCAAGCAGAGTAGTAGTTGAATCGTTTTCGGTGGAGCACACCTCTGAAGAGTGTTGAATCGGCGTGACAAACTGACGATGGAACAAAATGGAACCATCAGCGTGGCCTTGATAGCTCGCATGGTGTCGACGCTTAGTGATCGAGGAGGTTTCTTAAGAAAATGTGGTTAACGTAGGCTTTTTACTTCGCTTGAGACGTTTGAGGCTACGACGCTGTTGAATTTTGGCAAGGGCCAGCTCAGCCTCCTCTGAGTCCATGATACTGTAGACTGTAGTAGTGGCCACCGGTACTGTCACTGGCAGCCTCTTGTAAAAATCACATAAAACTTGGGTCCCCTACTCGATGCATCAAATATCACGATGTTCGCTCACTGCCACTGCTTGTACATTGGTCACGCTGGCCGCGGGCGTCATCCATTTCACAACTCACGATGGGTCGACCCAAGCTCTACCACACTGAAGACGACAAGCTACATGCTAAGTGGGCCTATAGCAAGGCATATTATACCAAGTGAGTTATGGAATTGGAGTATTCAAGTTATCCCAGCTTGAGTCGAGAGGTACATTAAACATTCCAGACATCGTGCTCAGATCGCCGAGAAAAACAAAGAGAAGTACCGTAAAAGACGGTATGCTGTTCACTCTAACAAAGATTTTGCATCTATTGACAGCTTCTAATATTGGCAGGGAAACGAGGGAACCCACTGCACAAACTAGTAGTTCGGGTGCAGATTCCAGTCCTGCAAGTTCGAGTCCTGCCAGATCTCACGAGCGATCGTGCTATATCTCGAATGACACACAACCCCGGGCCACCAGTGCACGCGAAGCACTGGTGCCATCACAGTAAGTACTTTGGATCATGCTCGCTGCTGGATTTATCATCTAGATGTTGAATGTCAAACATTTCCTAGTCCTGCGCCAATTCTAATGACCATAGAAGGCTTGGAGTCTGCGTTGATGACACTGGTCAACAACTCGTTGGCAGACTTTCTCAACCTCATCATCAGCGACATTGCATGCCAGTGCTCTGAGTCCTCACCCGCATCATCTCTTATTCTCCTCGCTCGTACAACTAAACAAGTGCATGTGTTACTTGTACATGCCCAAGCTCTGCATGCAAAGCTTCTGGATATGGGTGGAGATAGGACTAAGTGGGGCAATCTAGAGCGTACGCAGCATAGGATTGTGTGCGTCCTCCGAGCGTTGGATGAGGTTTTACTTCTTGCCCAGGCAGACCCACGTGAGCTACTCCAAAGCTGTCGATGCGGTGAACTTTACTATCAAACACACCCGAACCTCACCCCAATTACTTAGATAATATGTGCTTTTTCCCATCATGTAATTTAGTATTCAAGTTGATTGGTCGACATGATCCGACCAATTTTAAAGTTCTCGAACCAAAGCTGAGCGCCGATGCATCAATGCTGCATCACCAATCGGCAAAAGACTACAATTACAACATGGCGATGCATCATAATTCCAAAGTTCTCGAACCAAAGCTGAGGGTTGATGCATCACTGATCGGCAAAAGACTATTATTACAACAAGGACGCATCAATGACAATCAAGAAAGACTCGGAACTTGCGTGATAATATGGTTACTATTTACGGCAACCACTGAGCCTCACCAAGCTCAATAGCTGTGATCATCCCGTCGAGGCCGTTCTGCAAGGAGGGAACGCGGCTGAAGGAAGAACAGCTATATCCTAAAACATGAGGAGAGGTACGCTGCCTGTGAAACATGAGGTAAATCATTTGAAATCCGGATCTGAGTCGATACATACCACGTGCAGAATACGCCAACTCTATGGCCGCGCGTGACCAAGTAGAACGGTCCAGCATCACCCGCCTTTGGGACATCGAAATTGAAACCATTGTGGGTTTGCTGGAAGCGAACCTCATCACCAATGATGCCAGTGACGGTACTAGTCACAGGCGTGTCCTGCAGAGCGTCGGTAATAGCTGGGCCTGGACCAGAAGACTCTGAGTCAGACACATCACTAGTCGAAAGGGAAAGGGAAGTTGGCAACAGGGACTCGATGCCGAGAGGAGTCTTGGTGACAACAGTGAAATCGTCACTAGTGAGAGTCACCTCAGTGCCGATGGAAGAAGTCGAGACGTCAGACTCGGACAGCAGTGCTGCTTTTGGGGGGGTGTCGACGAGAGTGGCTGAAACAGCGGGCTGCTTCGCTATAGCCGAGGAAGCATGGATGTGGATTGCTAACCGAACCCGGGATGCCTCAGTAGGTGAGAGTGTCATGTTCTCCAAGAGGAGAAGAACTGCAGCTAAAAGGAGTATTAGATGACGCCGGACGGTGATGAGGGGGAGATGATGGCGTACCGAGATCGGTGCCAGGCATGCTGAGATTTCTGTTGGTTATGGGGGTCGTCGAGGTGGTTGAGAGGTTGAAGATAGAAATAGCCTGTAAAGTTTTATATGTCAAACCCACTGGCAGGCTAGAACGCGCGACTAAAGGCGGCAGTTATTGCCAGTGGGAAACATGTGTTACATTTCGCCGTTGACCTACTGGATTCGGCGAGCGAACATCCATTGTAAAAAGAAATCGAACCTCCAAGTCTATCCGGACAACGAGATTTTCTGATGGACATCAGAACACACCAATTAATTTCGTCATCAGTAATTTGGAGTGCAATAAATCGGTAGCCTTGGGCCCTTGGCTCACCTTTCTGGGTCATGGTGCAGTGCATCGAGCCGTGAAACCGGCACGGCGATTTTTCTGATAGAAATGGGAATGCGCTGATCAACCTAGTCAGCACGTTTATATCTAAAAAAGAAGCCAAACGTCGGCTCACCTTCATGAGTCAGACGACACATCCAGTTAGCTTCCATCAAGCATATTCTTTACGTTACTTTCCCATCTGAGTCTGGGACGGCAGTATTTCTACATAAATGTTTAAAATCGCAATGTGGGGGCGTGCGCCACACCAACTTGTATCACCCATTTCGCGTACTCATGGCCTCTGAAACTCCATCCCTCAAGGTCATTGTCCCAAAAGAGATGGCGCTCCAGTCATTATCTCTTACCTATGAGTACCCTGCTTCTGGGTTGATGGTATGTGGCTTTTTGTCGCATGCGCAACCTCCGCTGACTCTACATTTACGGCAGAACATACAAATCGACGTCGCAGCATGTCAGAAAAGGAGGCATGTTTCTGACGACGATTCCGACGACGACGACCTTTACGTGCGTCCCAACCGCAAGGAGGACAAACTCGAAGGTCCTGCCGTATGTGATTAGTATTTATTGATTGGTTCCTGATTACTCATACACCTTTACTCTAAATAGAACAAAGGTTCTCCGACCAAGGTCGCGGCGGTCCCGCTATCTGGTGTTGTGCCTGGAGCGACCAAGGTCAATGATGTTGGCGCCGTCAAACGCACCAGGAGGGATTAGATATATACTTAGTATGGTTTGATCTGAATGTAATATCTGAGTCTTTAGTTTCATAACATGTGTTGTCGTTGTTGTGCTCTTTCTTTTTTGACTCCCTCGGAGCCTGAGACTGATGCCTCTACCTCTGGAAGCTAAGGCCGACAGAATTTTGAAGACATATCCAATCCTCTAACACGACCATCACAGTCCCTCGGGCTGTTGTTGTTATTTGTTAGCGAGGGCGATGTCGAAGTGACTGAATGGCTTGGAAGCTGAGACGCCCGACATGCTCTGGGGCTACTACGATGCCGTTCAGCCTTCACGCTCTTCCTCGCACCAAGTGCATTGACCTACTATGTTGATAACATGAACATGAATATGTACACCCTTGAGGCACCCATTGCCATCACAAATGCCCCTACCTACTACGTACGTATCTGAGCCCCCTAACAATTCTCGCGGTCCGTTGCACTGACACAACACTGCCAACAGCACTTCCGTGGATTCACATTAGACACCTCCCGCAATTTGCGGGTATTCGTTGTCGCTCATCCCGTCTAGCTTGAAGCTTCTCCCCACTCACTTACTCAGGACTCGACACTACTATGAGCTGCTGAGGCTCTTGCCCGTCATCTCACATCACTCTTTTTTCAACTTAGGGGTCACCATCAGAAATGCTGTTTTGAGCTGCTCAACGACCAAAAAAACGAGTTTTGGACTGTCTGGTAATTCATATTTCCTCATTTAGCAGTATCGTCGATGTGACTGTCCGGTCTTTCATCAAGTACGCGCAATGTTTATTTAAAGCAATGCGCAATGACCGCGCGATGATCGCTTAGGATTGCAAATTACCCCAAAAAGGAACAGATATATCCTGATAGACTCGGAGAAGGAGGGACTCGACTGCACCTCTCTGATTTATAGTATATAGTACTGATAGTATTGGTGATCTCACGAGTGAAACGATTTTTATCACTCAAATATGGCGCCAGCAACCTGGACGACACAGGAACAGGAGGATTTCCTCAGTTCCCATCTGTCGGAATACCTCACGTACGCAGCTGGAAAGCGATACCACGTGTTCTGGGCCAAACTCAGCCCAGCCTGGTTCGCGAAGTGGCCTGAGCGTGAAGAATGCTTTCCGGGTGTTGAAGGTGCACTTGCAGAGGCGGAGGAATCTATTTTGGGGGACGCAATAAAAGATCGGAAAGAGGTGAGTTTGGATGCTAAATACATAGTACCATCTCATGTTTTGCAACGGAATGAACTATCATCTACAGCGACTAAAAACATGGTTTCGTTGGCGTGCCAATGCCTCTCGCAGGAGCCGCATTGAAAACCGGAAGACGTCGGTATTTGAACGGGCACTCGCCCCGAAGCCATCTCGCGCCTTGAGTAAATCTGAACTTTACTCACAAGAATTCTACGAAGAACTGATCAAACCACTGATTAAAGCCGAGCAAGAGGCCGGCAGAATTTCAACTCGGGGAGAGATTTTGACCGCAGGTCGTAAGCTATCAAAAGAACTCTTGGCGGCGGAAGACGACGACATCAAGGACAGAATCGAGGCCATATATGACTTACAGAAAAAGAAGTCGCGTGAGGCGGACAACACTCCGGCTGCAGACACGATCAAGCAGTGAGTTCATTTACTTAATTCGTTTTTCTGGAAACTACATAAAACTGATAAATGTTTAGGGCGATCGACGAACTTCCCTTTGCGCTGGCGCATATTGGCACATTGATCAAGAAACGCTGTGGTTTTGCAGTCTCCTTCTTCTGTGCAGGACCAGACCCTTCGAAGAATTGGGAAATTACCTCTATGTCGTGAGCATTGACTTGTTCAATACACTATCTGCAACATGGCGACTGATCACCGGCAATTCAGCTGCCATCCGGATGTCACGGCACAAGGCAACTCCTTCGCCCATATCTACTCAGAACAAGATGCGGTGATGCTATCAGCATTCCATGACTATGCTGAAACTTTGTTCCGTGAGTAGATTTGGATGGTATTTTATGATGGATACTTATATCATCATAGCTGTTGGCGAGCGCAGGCCGACCTCTGCTGACAGACTCGGATCCGAGTCCGAGTCCGAGTCCGAGTCTGCGCTCTCTCAAAATGTTCCAGAGAGTGCCAGTGACGAGATGGTGCGGGAGGCCGAGTATGTCGGGGCGGAGAGAGCTGCGTTGGGACCAGACTCAGATGCCTATGAAGTCGGACCCGTTGCCGTCGAAGGTGATCTTTTCACCAAGGAAGCATTCGAGGCGAGTCCGTACCTCAATTTATCGCCGCATGTGAATAATTGAACCTGTAGACTCTTGATCCAAGTCACAGTGGTGCATCGTTTTCTGCAGGCAATGCGTGGGGTGACCCAGGCCGATGTGATGCATCATATGGGCTGAGCGACTCGGACGCCTTATACTTGAATACCCACCCAACTCTGCCAACATCTCAGGTGATCTACATTGAAGTCTGTTTCAGTTTTCATTTGTACTAACTTGAACGTGGTCATGGTTGAAGACGGTGGCGGGCCCGCAAATTCACAGTTTTACTGACGGGACCAGGCCGTTCTATTTTACCAATGACGACTATCTCAACTCCATGGCGGACCCCCCATATGCAACCGGATCGCATTGGGACTCCCAGGTGACCGGGACACCCTATGAAGAATATGTCAGCGATCCGCGTTCGCGTTTACCTCACATTCTTACCGGCTTCCATGACAACGAGCCCTATGTTCCCTCCATTCCCACCAACTTCCATGTCGATGAGCCCCGCCTGCCCCCCTTTCCCGCCAATTGGGATGTCAACGAGTCCCGTTCAGCACTTCCGATGCTTCCCGTTGTCCCGCAGGCGCCATCAGTGGACTCAGCACCGGACACACGCAAGGCTCCCGCCGCTCCTCAGGCAATCAATCCAACCCCGATCTCTCCGACATCCATGGGACCCGGGCCGACGCCGGATACATCCCTCGGAGCCGCATCGTGTAGAGTCGTTCATCGGAAGGCTGCCGTTCCTGGACCTGTGCCACGTATCAACAAGGGTAACACAGTCCCCATCCTTCGTAATCCAGCACCTTTGCCTTTACCCGCTGGCACTGTTCAATCCCACCAAGCCCCGCCATCTGAAAATCCACCTTCTCACTGTGCGACACCAAACCCCCCCAGTATTGAAGTTCAAGATACCACAGCATCAACGGGCCATCGGACCTCCAAGCGAGTACCTAGGAAGTCCACGCGCAACGATGAGGCCGATGCAATTGGCAGTAATCGGTCAAGATTTATGGAAGTAGGAATGCAAGGATGCAAAGGAATGCAAGGATGCAAAGAAAAGAGATCTGGTAGCGAGGTTCGAGGGAAATCTCCCAAGTATGTACATTTCATTCACCTCCAGCCTCAGTTACTGAGTCGTA
>JBBPOR010001229.1:0-13276 GCA_038091555.1 Leccinum sublutescens
CGTGTGCGGGGCAAGTCACGGGGATTCTAGTTTTGCTTCATCCTCCCCACTCACTGTCGCCTTCAGATCCGAGCCGAATATTTGGACGAAGATAACATGGGGTGGGGAGAACCACAAAGTCGTAAAAATTGCAAGTTGAAGCAGGATTAGCATACTGATAATTGATAGACTTGAAGGGCGAGAGAGTTAGCATTCATGTAGTTCACGAACTGCGCACCTGCCAGGCGAATGTAGATTATTTTTTATTGGTGTACTTGGTTGTTGGTGACTGCACGACCTTGGGGGAGAAATTCATCGATGGAAGGCGTTTGATTTGGAGACGTGTCGAGTCAGTGCCATCATTCCGAAGGTGAGAATCCGCGGACGCCGGACTCGGACGCACTGGCAAACTCGGTGCAAATAGACGATAGGTCATCTCACCCAATACGCTAACCTTGCACCAAACTCTTCTCATGTCTCTACCGCCTGTGTTCTACCACTATTTTCGAACGCCTCTATCATATTCAAGGACACTTGCTTTGCAAGAAAAGATACATCAGATCCAGCTCGCGTCACGACGTGCATCCGAATCATCCCATCACGACATCCTCTTGTTATTGCAACATCGGCCCGTTTACACGTCAGGACGGCGGCAAACCGAAGGCGAACTTGAGACGGAGCGCGCGCGCTTGATCAAGATCGGCGCTGACTTTGTCATGGCTTCCAGAGGCGGTCAGCTGACCTACCACGGGCCTGGCCAACTCGTTGGTTACCCCCTCCTCGACCTGGGTCGCACGTCTCCCCCCATGGGTATACGAGATTATGTATGCAAGATGCAAAGAATGATTCAAAGCTACCTGTCGAGCGCTCACCAACTCACACACGTTCCTTCTGAACACACTGGTGTATTCTTGGACCCTGCGACAAAGGTGGCCAGTATAGGCGTCCAAGTGCGGCATCGACTCACAACACACGGATTTGCAATGAATGTCACCCAGGAACCCCTGGAATGGTTTAATCAAGTGGTCGCCTGTGGACTAGCAGATGTCAAAGCCGGTTGCATAGCATCGGGGACCGGAGAGCAAATTCAGGTCCACGAGGTGGTGAAGGGAATTGTAGGCGCGTTCAGCCTGTCATACGGGAGGGAGATGAAGAAACTCGAGTTGAAGTCCGCTGGTGAAGTGGGGAAACTTATTCTCGAGTTGGAGGAGGAGGCTTTGAAGGCCGGGGACTGGCCAAGGACCCCTGTATCTTAGATCAACTCTTGTACTCTGGACTGACCTAGATCTTAGTGCTTTGTCTTAAGACGGATTCAAGTTCTCACATCGGACCATCTCAACGACGTGAACGGATCAGACGTAAGTAAATGATCTGGGATGTCATATGAACCTTGACCATACCATGACAAGTGGACAGAAAATGCGACCCCAATTAAGGCACAAGTAAGTCTGGAGGTGAATTCCGTTCCTTGACTGATTGTCACAGACTATCATAGGACTTAGTTAGCGAAGCCTCAGGTAATATTGATAGTCGTCATTGCAATCGCACCATTCAAACTTGAACATCGGGGTGGCTAATTATTCAGGGAGGTGAGATCTAGAGCTCAGTGCCCAACGGGAGCGATGAAGACTCTCCCCTTGTCCGACTTTATCGACCTCAGGTGTCAAGCGTAGGAGTGCCTGAGTGTTTGATTTTTTGTTCTTTTCCTGGTCACTGGGTTGTGCAGTATTTACGGCTTAGATCGGTACCGAGACGAAAAGCAACTTCTTATCATCATCATGCTACCCACAGAGTGTGAGACTGCGGTGCGTCACTCCCCACGTCTTCCAAAATTCTCACAAGCACTCCAATCTCACAGCACTCCAATCTCACAGCAATCCTTAGACTCCGAAGGGAAGCCAGTCGAAAACCATTGAAAACCATTGGCGCCTTATGTTAGTTCCACGGACAACCTTTCAAATTAATCCGTTTTCGTGGATGTCGAGGGAAACGGGAAAATGCTCCCTAAACCGGCAAAGCTTTACCAACATGCGTGCAGTGGCACACTAGTACGCACTTGGTACTGTACTTGGCGCTCCATCATCTTCCTTGCTCGCTTTTAACAGCATATTGCCGGAGGAGAAGAGAAAGTGGGACAGGGGGAAATTAAGCTTGTCACGCGTACAGCTGATCCTCTGTGGAAATAGGTAGAGTCCCTTGTACCCGTAATTTGTAGTCACCGTTGTTCGAGCGTAATATCACCATCACCTTGCCTGCAAGGTCACTTGCCAGATGCCCCTGATGTAGATTCAAACAAAACAAGGCCAAAATACGGACCCGCCGAGATTGCGCCGTGACGCCGGGTACTGACTCGGAAGTGTTATGTAAGCAAGCGGTGTGACACATTAAGACGCGACCTGTCACAGACCCATTTACGCGTGACTCGGGCTCCACCAAGACACTCACCGCGATGGACGACCTCAACCCTCGCCCACAAAAACGATCGCGCACGTCGGGTGACGTTGCAGACACCACACAGTCATCCGACCCGCCGCCGCCGCCGCCATCGACCTCGTCGCAACCGCTGTCGACCCTTCGAACCCTGCCTCCTCCGATTCTCCTCCTCGCGCTTCCAGCGTTGTTGGCCCATCCAGCAGGTCACGAGCATTATCCGCTGTCGCTATTTTTGTCTTTGAGAGCGCTTCGGACGTGTCTCGAGCTAAAAGCACTGACCCCAGATGTGGAATGCCGGGCTTGGACCAGCCTGGCTGAGGTGGGACTCAGGGTCGTCAATAGCGGTTTCTCTACGAGCGGAACGCATTCTTGGGCCAATGGAATAGAGTCCGAGGTAAGCCCATCATAAAATAAGTATTCTCCGTCCTCATACGCTCTCTATTTCAAAGGTCGAGAAATCGATCGGAAAGGGGGTGCGTTGAACCTCGTGTTTTTGCTTTTTCCACGGCTGACAAACTCTCGTTTTTTAAGCTCCTAATAGCGCAGAAGGTGCGATCATCGTGCATATACCCAGGTCGTGGTTCGTTGACGGGACTTTGCAGCATCCTTCTCTCCGTCCACTCCGCCACCACCTATCACTCCTCAACGCACAATTCGCATTTCAATGTAACAACACAAAATATGCGCGTGCATTGCTCAGAAGGCTCATTGCATCATTTTTGTCCTCCGATCCCCCTTCGGTCGTGTACACCGCGCATTTAGCCCTCATTACACACCTAACATCTGCACCACCCCCTGCGCGTGATGCATTGACTCCTGGATCTCCAGCTCCAGAGCTACAAGCTGCCCTCACCGCTATATCAACACTATCCAATTTCGCTGTTCAGAATAGGCACTCATCCATCGAAGATCTGGCCGCGGTCTTACGTGTCAGGGTCTTAGCCGGTGCTGCCATGTGGGATTTGGTCGGTGATGCACTGTCGGCTGCGGAAAAGGCCATGGAGCTGGTCTTCACGAAAGCAGACGACAAAGCAGTCAAAGGTCAGGAAGGCGATAAGGCAAAACAGGATATTGCGCAGACGCTTTTGAGGTCATACTCGATAACGGCACAGGACGTGCAGAATAGTGCTTCCTCTCAATCGCAGTCAAGTCAAGTTCCTCCTTCCTCTCCTAATAAAGAAGGATCGTCTGTCCCTGGGCCAAAAGCCATGGATGCTCTCACGCTTGCGCTCACCGTGCACCTCCTCATTCTCGGGGTCGTCTTCCATACACACGCGGGTCGCGCACATGCTGCAGATGCACGGCTAGCTGCTCTACATGTTCTTATGGACAGTGGTGCTCTCGTGGGCGGTGCTAATGCAGATGGGCTAGTGGAAGTAAGTATGATTTGATCGTCTTGACCACCTCTGCTGACTTGACCACCAAGATCCCCCTTTCTGGACAAGACTCGGTCTATTTGCAGACAACCCACCCACATGTTCTGTTTTTACTCACCTTTCTTGTCTCTGCTGTCGCAAAGCGGGATCCAGTGTCTCGTCGCCCCAAGAAACGAGTGTTCGCAGAATGTGGATTGGTACAATGTAGGGAAGGCCGTCTGGGAAAAGAGGGTTCTGTCAAAATTAATGGTAAATTCATTTCCTGTTCAACAACTCAACTTGAGTATTGAATAACCAATCTCTAGTGCCACTGTGGGCATCCTATGGCGATATTAGTGCGCTTGAACAACACACCCTCAGAATTGAGGCAGACTTACTATGCGAACTTGTTACCGTATGCGAGTTTCGTTGTCGCGAAATGTGTCTGTCTTTATTCATACGCTTTGCAGGTGTCGATTCAAAGGTGCGACTTTGAAGCCGCACAGAGCGTGAGTCCATCTTGAGTCCAAACGCCCGCCATTGACGAAGTTCCCGTTAGCATCTCGCTACTTTGATTGCCCACACTCGCACCTATGATTTCTTCCCTGCCTATGCTGCCCGTATTGCAGTTCTTCATGCACACCTTGCACACGCTTTGGGTGACACGGAGCGTGCAGGAACATGCTATCGTGTTGCTGCCCACCTTGACGGTGCAGGTCCCCCTGGATCGAGTGTGGCCCTCGGTGGGGGATTCACAGCTGCTGCTGCCCGTGCTGGTGAAGCCCTCCTCCGAATCGGATTGTGTGCTTTCCAATCACCGCCTGTTCCCTCTGATCCCGTCGCCGAGCAAGCTAACCGACAACTCGACGCCTCTACCACATTGCTTGTCAAGGATGCACTCGCACGATGTTCGTCCGGAGCCTCCGCGCCCCTACCTGCTCTTGGCGAACTGATCTCAGCCGCGCTCGCGCGCCCGCACATCATCCGGTCCAAGTCGCTTTTGAAACACGCGCTCGAGCTGCTCAGCACTGCGGCGGACAACCATTTGCGAGCGTTGGTGCTGGCCGTCGTCGGCGCACAATATGTATACACTGCCCCCGCGCACGCGATGGAGGTCCTCGCCGTGTGCGAGACGCTCGGTGCGGGCATGGGTGCCAACCCAAAGAAGGTACGGGATGATGCTGGAGGAGCTGTGGCGCCGCCCCCGCCCCCGCCGTCCAACGAGACGCAAACGAAAGACAGTGTCGGGAACGCGCCATTGCGATTATGGGTGGGCGAGCGCTTCCTCGGTACGTGTTTTTCTGCTAATCACTTGAGCGCCGAATGTGCACGATTGACATCTATAACCTGCTCCCCGCAGAATTGTTCAAGCGCGCCGGCAAAGAGAGTCGGGTTTGTAAACAGGAGGCGTTCAACGCCGTGTACCGGGCAGCAGTGGACGACTTTGGGACGCATCGCGCACGACTGTATTGAAAGAATATGGATGGTATCGTTATGAATCACGCGGCGGAAGATGTACTTAGAGGTTGAAAGAAATTTTCTACAGTCCTGCACGCCATCATGTCTACCTATAGCCATAGCACCTGCATACATTAATAATGAATATTCTTTGTGCATGCCGTCATGGGACGTGTTCATATCGACGGGAGTGAATGCTAACACGGCCACTTGTCCAGGATGATGGCGCCACCCAAGTATGAGTAACGATCCAAATATAAGCGTTCTCGCTCGCTTTCAGCCGATCTCGACACCGTCCACCTTGACCGCGATGCGGATTGGAAAGGGCGAGATACCAGTAGCGTTGGTGATGAGCGGCACGGCCGTACGCCCCTGTTCGGACGATGTGTGCGTGAGCATGACCTGGAGAGCCTTGGTAAGGGTGGTGGCAAGGGCAGCGTTGAATTCGTGACGGTCTGGAGGGTGCCCGCGTTGCGTGACAGGCGATCCAAACGCAAAAGAAGCGACAAGGATGAATGGCACGATGTAAGTGGCATGGCAGGCCTACACACCTCGGTCCGACTTTGGTTGCCTCAGTTCCGCGTTGATGATCCTGTCCGGTGCATGGGGAAGGGAGGTTTGGATGAGCAACGTTGTGAAGACGAAAACGAGGGGGCAGGAACGAAGGAGGTCGAGGGCGACGTTCGACCACTCACCATTGTTCCCATGGTACGTCTTCTTCTCCGACGTACACTTGAAACCAAGACTTCTTAGGTTTCTTTTCGGAGAAGGTGACCAAGATCTATATATGTGTACGTCGTGCACAACAGGCAACGTCAGGCACGATAGCAGATGAGAAAGGGTTCGAAAAGCAGGATGATCGACGTACCTGTCCACGTTTGCTTGAACCGCTCTCGATGCCCTTCCAAAAGACGTCCACTTTGTCGCTGATCAGTTGTTCCATTTCGGGATCTGCTACACCAGGCTGTGTTTGTGGGCATCGATTGTCATGCGGTTTTTATCGTTGTGATCCAAAACGGAGAGCAAGAAGAATTTTGATGTCAGTCAATATCAAGTTATTGGCAAGGGAACTACTAAGAAAGCAACAAAAATGCAAAGCGGACCAATGACGATGATGAATGGAAAAAAGGTAACACACTGACCATGGTCACGTCGAGCACGTCAAATGTCTGCGCTTTGACTGTTCCAAAGAGACGATGGAAAAGGATCGCATGAAGGATCGCACTGAGGACCTCCTTGGCGGTCTGTCGTTCGAGGATCTGCCAGGGTGTTAAAAAAATGATGAAATCAATGATTGTTTGCAGTGGACGTACCACATCGATGGACACGGTCGGAAAGGCAGTGGTGTTCATCGTCTGTTGGGGTCGACTATGGGATTCGTCATAGCAAGACGCGCGCGGTGGCAACGGGTGGAAGTCAGTCGGAAATCGGAATCAGGCGGCCCTTACCCTGGAAAAAAAATCGCAAGCTTACCGCGGCAGCTTTCCAAGGCTTACATTTCCAATTCTCGCCATTGAAACAGTGGTTTGTGGGGATCGATCACGTCCCAGAACCAAGGTGACGCGGTCGATAAAACGGGCACTAAGTTACATTGCCGATAACCTTACTGATCATTGATAGATCGCTGATAGTCTCGGTAAGATCACTTCAATATGGTTCTCCTCGTACCGCTGACTCATCAGCCTTTCTGGACTTACCAAAAGTAACCCACAAAATAGAAGAGGTTGCCCAGGAAAGAAGGATAATGATTCCAACTCAAATCAGTGAGAACAAACAACCTGGGGTTCCACGCTTGGTGCAAGCGCGATATCCGATTCTGTCAGCATGAGACTCAGATCGACCTTTGTCCGTGAAACCTTTGCCCGGATCAAGCCCGGATCAACGTTTCAACTTTGGCCCGCCGCAGAGCGGCAGAGCGGGGGACATGATCGACAGTTAATATTAGCAGATATGAAACGACTCTACGCAATGACATTGGAGAATTCTAGGAGGTCTTGCCAGTTAAACTTTTCGGGTTCCTCGTGGAATTGTTTCAATAGCGCTTCCGCGGTTAGACCGTGACCACCCTCTTTTGTACCCTCTCCCCATAGATAAAATTTTTGTAGTCCCATCGCCAGCAGTTGGGCGTCAACTTGGTTCAAAAAGAATCGTTCCGGAATGTCTTGCATTGGTTGTACAGCCGCCGAAGTGGAGGATGGTGTAATCTCTCCGCGGAGCAAAACAATCCCGTGTGATTGGGACAAATCAGTGTAGAATGTTAATACTAGGTAGGGCGTCGCAAAGGATGTGCGAACTTTGTACTCTTGAAGCGGTGTAAACAAGACGGTGGAGGGTTCCGGAATGTGAAAGCTACCAGATGCCGCGGGCTCGGACGGGGTTGGCTCTGTGGCGGAGGGGGCCGGAGGAGCTGGATGGAAGTCCCATTGCAAGAAAAAGAACTCGTGTGGTGTAGGAGCACTTTCGCCGGCGGACGGGTCTGCGGCAGATTGTCTAGGGACCGGTACAACAAATACCGGATATCTTTTGGCAACACGCATCATTGTGTGGTAAGATTCTAAAGGGAGGGAAGCACAAATGTAACCTCTCCCAGTACCATTGCTTCGCGAGGCGTGATATGTAGTCCACAGGGCTGATACTTGCGATGGAGTGTGCGGTGTAGCCATAAGTTTCGAGATGTTCAAAATCGAAGAAAGTGGCTAGCGAGGTAGTGGATGGAATCAGTACAACTGCTTACGAGCCACTGCATCAGAAACACTTACCTTCACTGGAGAGCTGTCTTTGCGTACATTAAGCGTTCTTGCGCCTTCCGAGGAATTGGGATGGGAGTTTAGATCAGGTTTCCTGAATGACGCGAAGAGAGAGGCTGCCTCCGTCTTCTGCTTGCAACGAGCTTCCTCTCGAGCTTGTGATTTCAACTCCTCGAGGTTTAGTCCCTTTCTGCGGTTGCGCAGTTATGAACGAGAAGATACAACGAGTAAGCGTGAGTCACAGAGACGGAGGAAGGACATACTGCTCACTCTTTGGCCTTCCGTTGGAGCTTCTCAGCATACCCAGAATGAATGCATCGGACAGCGCGATTGATAGCTGTCAACCGATGCACACGAGGCAGTATGGGGCGGATCATGCGGATGGTACGCACGCAATCTGTTCTGCTTGCAAGTTGGCGGAAGAACACGGCAGTAAAATTCGACGACTTACGTAACACCAAGAAGGTTGAAACGTCCGAGAAGTCTAAGTTACGCCACCTCCGGATGAAACAACTTGAAGATGTACCCCAACCCAAACTCACCACGCGCTCTTACTCGTTACAGAATTAACGAAGACAGCTGAGGGGTGCGAAACGTGAATGGGAAAGAACAGATGACGCGGCATCATTTGTCTGACTCATTATCCGATCGCACCTGAGTTGCCAATTGGTTCAAGTTTTGTAGGTTAGTGCGCCCAGCGAGTTGATCCTGGGCCCGACACCGTAATAAGTGCCGCTGACCACCGTGACTGACAGCACAAACAGGATCCGTGTCCTCATCCGACTTCTTCCAATGCCTTGGGAAAGCCTGTCCCTGAGGACACTATAAAATTTGCCCACCAGCATTTCCCTCAACTCCGAGTCAACATGCCTCTTCTGCGGGAATTTTTAACAAGTGAGCTCAGGCGCCCGCGTTCTCAACGATACTCATTCCCCCTTCTCTTATTACATATATCCTAGGAGACGCCAGCCAGTGAGCCATGATCATCTTGTTATCATATCTGAGATTCACGGTTTCCTCAGATTTGATCGCGGTGATGTATCTTTTATCATTGCAGCGGGCGCTATGGTATCTTTCATGATTCCTGGTCTTGGTTCGTGCAATCTATGTCGAGCTCCCAGTAAATCCAAATCGACCCCTTTTCTTTGCAGCGTTCCTTTACTCCGGTCTGGCTAGGAGAAAATCAGCGTTATCGTTGATCTGGGTTGTATCCGCTAGCAATGCAGTTTGCATCTTTCAGTGGTATCTCTGGGGCTACTCTCTGGCCTTCTCACCGACCACGACCAATGGATTAATCGGAAATCTCGCTAATTTTGGCCTAATGAATGTCCTTGATCAACCATCTCCAGGTTCCCCCTTGATACCCTCCTTGCTGTACAGCTTCTACCAAATGGAATTCGCCTGCGTGACAGTTGGCATTTTGGTGGGCGGGATCGCGGAACGTGGCAGGGTTCTTCCTGCCATGGTTATCACCTTCTTGTGGATGACTCTCGTCTACTGCCCTTTGGCTTGCTGGGCATGGAACATCAACGGGTGGGGATTCAAATGGGGCGTTCTTGATTATGCTGGTAAGCTCCGGTTTTATACATAATATCGGACAAAGTCAATTCCTTCTACTTTTGAAAGGCGGAGGGCCTGTCGAAATTGGCAGTGGGGTCGGTGGACTTGCGTACGCCTGGGTCCTCGGACGACGACAGGAGAAAGAGCTCCTGAACTTCAAGCCACATAACGTATCCATGGTCAACCTTGGCACATTCATTCTTTGGTTCGGGTGGCTCGGGTTCAATGGTGGTAGTGCTTTTGGCGCAAACCTTCGTGCAGTTATGGCAATATGGAACTCAATGCTCGCAGCCGCTTTCGGTGGACTTGTTTGGTGCCTCCTCGATTATCGCAAGGAGCGCAAATACAGCATGGTCGGGTTTTGTTCGGGGACTATCGCTGGTTTGGTGGCTGCTACTCCAGCTTCAGGTTTCATCCAACCGTGGGCAGCTGTTATCATGGGCATCGTCACCGGCGCGCTTTGTAATTATGCAACAAGAAGTATGACCTTGCCAACCTCGCTGCTTCAATAATTGTCTGACCTGTCCTATAGTCAAAGCATACTTAAAGATCGACGACACGCTTGACCTTTTTGCTGAGCATGCTATCGGCGGTGTCATCGGTCTGCTAGCGAATGGCCTCTTCGCGTCACACAGTGTTATCGCTCTGGACGGCGTAAACACGAATGTGAATGGTGGTTGGGTTGACCACAACTTCAAACAACTAAACATCCAATTTTCATACGTCTTCGCTGTTTGCATCTATACCTTTGTGATGACAGCGATCATCGCCAAAGTGGTCGATGTCATACCTGGCCTACATCTCAAGACGACACCAGAGAATGAAAGCCTTGGTTTGGACGCAGTCGAGGTAAGTGTGCAGCACTCTTTGACCCGTGAGATGCAGCGCATGACTTCTCACAACAGATTGGGGAGTTTGCGAGCGACTACATCGAGGTGCGAAGAGATTACTCCGACTGGACGGCGCCGGGCAACGAGCAAGCCTCAGAGGCGCCAACGATAGAAACCTACACCAATGTGCAGCGGCGCAGAGAATCGGACTGTCAAGTGGTACTAAATATTCATCGTACGGCTCAAGATGGACTATCGCTGAAACCTATCACGGAGAAATGTGAGAACGACTCGGAGGTATCATTTGAGGCCGACACCGACACCCTGAAAATTTCGTTGCAGAGGGAGGGAAAATTGGAAGAAATTGATTGAAGAAAAGATGAAAGGGATCAAATAGGAGTGAACAGCTTCGTTTCTTTTCCGACGCTGGTTCGTCAGCGACCGAGCTCATGGAATCGATGCTCCCTTTATTGTAAACCTTCTCTGTCTACACTTAGCTATCCTACTGTGCTAAAGCAGTCACAGCAGAACTAGTAATTATGTGAACTTGTAAAATACATACAAGTGAGTTTTCAAGTAAGCAATTCTTGACGTTGCGCAGGCCCGCGTTGTCGCCTTATATGTTGTTCAAGTTACCTAGATTGAGTTCTGTAGTATTAACCGTTATACACTACGAGCAGAGATGAATGAATGGAAAGTTCGACAATGAAACCGTCAGCATAGTGAAATGCAAATTATGCAATGCCCTCATCTAACAAAAACATTTGTAGTTGTGCCAATGTACTACTACGAACGATCTCGAGTGTGTCAAGAGTGATCCTCAAATCGCAGGTGACGCATGGCCAACATACACTTGGCATTGTCCCCATTGACTGCGACATGGAGACTGGTACCCTGCACGAGGTACGTAACATGCTGGCCAAGCTGCTGTGACGGCGCAGGAGAGTGGCTGCGAGGCTCGTACACCATCTCGTTTCCGTAGAGCGACGTAGCGCACGGGGTTCTGGGAATGATCCGAGATCATGGGGTTGGAGATCGACAATGGCTTCCTCCATGGCACCCAACATCACCGATCGGCATTCGCTTGATGGTACCCTTGAAACACGTCGACGGATAGACTCGACTAACGCGGTGAATGGATGATAATTTGAGCCAACGCCATCCTGCGAGTAATCTGAGATCATTTGATTGGAGATTAACAATGGCTTGTCGGCGCCGGTACGTAGGCGGAAGGTGATGCAAGATCAAGTACTCGTAGACATGTATCAAGATGATGGACTGCTGGGCATTGGCAGGCATTGCCTCACCACAAACTCCGAATACCTTCTTGTCGTGAACCATGCTGCAAAAGAGCGAGTGAACATTAGTTGGCGCGATTGAAACGTACTCAGAAATCAAATAGTTCAGAGAGAACGTATCGATCGTGAACAAATACCCGTAAAACGTCGGATTGACACAAATTATGATAAATATCCAACTCCAGCGGGTTCATTGACGAATCGAATTGGACCTATATTCCGCCCTCGCGCGTGAGTCACAAGTGACAACGTACCTTGTTCAAGAAATGCATGATCACCAATGCAGGTCTCGGTTTCCGCGATTAGCACGCTCCGTCGCCTTGCCGACTTTGACGACCATCAAATAGGGCACGACGTGGCATTCGTACAGCCCAGAGTACACCGGCCATGCTTCACCCAGAGAGGTGAAGCTCCAGAGCTCCACGGCTCAGGGTCGAGGTTGGAACGTTGGCTCAGGGCTAGGACGACCGGTCATTGCCGGAACCATCATGAATGTTACCATCGAAACGAATAAGCACTCAACCTGAAATGGTACAGTATTTGTACCCTGACGTGATCCGGTCGGAACAGGTAAAAGTCTTACCCGGGCCTTGTGACTCCGGATGGAACATCTTAGAGTTACAGTCTACGCCAACCCAAACTGACCATGCGCTCCTACTCGTTACAGAGTTAATGAAGACAGAAAGTACTCTCACGCACAGGTTGTTCTGCGAGTACCTTGACAACGACCCTGCGGCAGAGCTCCGCACAGGGGTGTAAACTTTTCGGTGACGGCAAAGTTTGATTGTCCGATCGGGCCCGAATTTCCAATTACATACTAGTGCAGCGGGTTGATCCTGGCCCTGGCGGAACACCATGATGAGTGCTGCTGACCACCGCGACTGACGGCACTAACAGGTCATCCTCATCCGACTTCTTCCAACGCCCTGGGAAAGCCGGTCCAAGCCACTATTAAAATCTGCCCTCGGCAACAGTTTTGCCGCCCCACACCAGCATTCCCCTCAACTTGACATGCCTCTTCGGATCAGCGAATTCTCAACAAGTGAGCTCAGCCGCCCGCATTCTCAACGTTTCGCTCACTCATTCGCCCTTCTCTTACTGTGTCCTAGGAGACGCTAGCCAGTGAGCCATGATTATCTTGTCATCATATCTGAAACTCACTGTCTCCCCAGATTTGATCGCGGTGATGTATCTTTTATCATCGTTGCGGGTGCTATGGTGTCTTTCATGATCCCTGGTCTTGGTTCGTGTGGTCTATGTCGAGCTCCCAGTAAATCCAAATCGACCCCTTTTCTTTGCAGCGTTCCTTTACTCCGGTCTGGCTAGGAGAAAATCAGCGTTGTCGTTAATCTGGGTTGTATCCGCCAGCAATGCAGTTTGCATCTTCCAGTGGTATTTCTGGGGTTACTCTCTGGCCTTCTCACCGACCGCGACCAACGGATTCATTGGAAATCTCGCTAATTTTGGCCTAATAAATGTCCTCGGTGACCCATCTCCAGGTTCCCCCTTGATACCCTCCTTGCTGTACAGCTTCTACCAAATGGAATTCGCCTGCGTGACAGTTGGCATTTTGGTGGGCGGGATCGCGGAACGTGGCAGGGTTCTTCCTGCCATGG
>JBBPOR010001230.1:0-13276 GCA_038091555.1 Leccinum sublutescens
GTTGTGGTATCCACGTGCAGATCGAGCCAAACGGATTGCCATATTTTTTTCTGCGGTAACCGTCTCTGGTGCCTTTGGTGGCATTCTTGCGTGAGCTGTCTCTCATATTAGTGAATGTACATCATGCCACTCATGTGCTACAAGGTACGCCATCGTGAACATGGACGGGTGTGTGATACTTTAGAAATGAATGCTTCCCTTGCTAATCTTATCTTTCATGGCAGGATCGGTGGCCTTCATGGCTGGCAGTGGATCGTAAGCAATTTAGAAGAATTGTATGCTGCAGTTCACTCATTTGAAGTGGTCAGTTTTGCTTGGAAGGACTCGGTAAGTATCCAGTTCAGAGTAAAGCGAGAGTGACCAATTTTACTTGTTCACAGTTACGATCGTCGTTGCTATTGTGGCATTTCGCTTCATGCATGATGTACGCGAGAGTTATCTACCCGTTCCGACTTGCTTATCACTCCTCGTTTAGTACCCAGAGACAGCATCGTTCTTGACTGAAGCTGAAAGGTGTTACATTGTCGGGTTGCTGAAGAACGATTCGCAACATCTCGCTACCCATTTCGATTTCAAATTCGTTTTACAGGCCCTCAAGGACTATAAAAGTTATGTTCTGGTCGGCATGTACATGGGGTATGTCAATCAAACTAACCTGTACTGTCCGGCTTCGCTGATCATGGCACTGACTGCTAGCTTGCTCGTCCCCGGTTACGCGATCTCTCTTTTTACTCCTACGATCATCAACGAGCTCGGTTTCTCTGCTTCTAATGCGCAGTTGCTCTCTGTCCCGCCTTTCGTCGTGGGCTGTATATGCACCGTCCTCGTCGGAATTTACTCGGACATTTCTACACTCCGTGGGCCATTCGTGATCGCTTGTGGAACTGTTGCATTGGTGGGGTACATCGTCCTGTATACCCAGACAAACCCCGGTGTTTCGTATACTGGCGCAATCCTCGCCGCGGCAGGTGTATTCTCGCCCGTCCCCGCTATTCTCGCATTGGTTAGCGGAAATGCCGGAGGAGATACGAAACGCAGTGTGGTCCTCGCCATGGTCATCGGAATAGGAAACCTAGGAGGGTGAGCTCACATGGATATTCCTCGTCTAGCGAGAATTCGCGGTCTGACACACGGAACGATGATAGGATATGTTCGTCTTTTATCTACATTGATCCTCCCAGATTCCACATTGGCCATGGGACGATCATGGGTTGGCTGAGCCTCGGGTGCGCATCTCATCATACCACGTAGCTTTTGTCTGCTGACAACTGGGCGAATGAACAGGATGCTCTTGTCTGCATTTGCGATGTGGGACTATAACAGGCTCAACAAGAGGAAAGAGGAACTGTGCCAGAACCTTGGGATCACCGAGGATCGCAGCGAAGAATTCCGGGATATGGGGGACGATAGTCCCCTGTTCAGATATGCAATTTAGTTTTGGTTTGTTCAATCAGTGTCTGAGTGGTAAGGCCTAAGGGTCGGAAAAAAGAAAAACGGCTTGAAGCATGATACTTTTTGTATAACATATCTTTGACTCCATCAAACATGAAATGGATGAGGTTTTTGCTCCTATGAAACATTCCGCAGTGCCAATGAATTTTTTTGCTAAAGATACTCTCTACGAATCGCCTGCTCCAAGCAGACGTGTCAGCACAAATGGTTCTTGAACCTGAAACGAAATGTTTTCTTCAGGGCTACACTTTACCCTACACGGTCACGCGGAGTGTTTCCTCCACCGTGTACCAAGTTCATGGGCATATGCTGCATAGCAACCGAACGGGTTCAAAGGTATCGTATTCTTGAACTCAGTGTTCGTACACCATCCTTTCATCCGTTTCCCTGTCTCTAACGATCTGCTCATGTAGGCAATTTCAAGCATTGCGTCTTCGACCCGGGTAACGCCATCAAGCTGCCATTGGCCGACGACGAACCCTAGAAGGGTCCCGAAGAACTTCACTACGGTCAACTTATTTTCTCGCCTTCTCCGTATCGACAGGGCACGATCGATGCTTCGCATGGGACATCGAACTCATCGGCGGCGTCCTCGCCCCTCCATTCGTTTCAACAATACTTATCTTCGAAAAGAAATCGGCGGCAGCACGCGCAGAGTAGAGCGGGAACATCGTATCCATACTCCAAGCTGGCGGGCTTGTTTGCAGGAGAAACCGGGTGCGGACATTGGCCCTGTTGATCTTTAGCCTCAGAGGGCTCGCGTCTACATGGTCTGCAAGCCTCTATGGAAGGAAGCCGTCCTTGCTGGTTGCTGCTGCCATCTACATCATAGGGAGCGTCGCACTGGGGTGCTCAAATATCTGTGAATTGACGTCATTCTGCTCAGGATTAGACTGATATTTTTACACCCTGATTCTATGTAGTCTTGATGAACTACGGCGTGGCCATTTAGATTCCAGTCGAGAAAACACAATGGTGTCTCCCCATCGTCATCCAGATCATCTCGGGAGTCCTCCTCGTCTTGATGCACTTCTGGCACGAATCGCCTCGCTGGCTAATCGAAAAAAAACGCTAGGACGCTGCGAAATCGCTTGCATACATCGCGCGCACCGACCCGTCCTCTCCCGCGATTCAAGCGACCCTCGCCGAGATCAGCGCCGACTTTGCTGGGCGACACGAACCACTGAGCCTGTGGTCGCAATTCCGCAAGATGTGCGAGAGCAAGACGATCGTGTGCCGGTGCTTCCTCGCCTTCCTCCAGCAGTGGAACGAACGCGATCAACTACGTACCACTCCCCGAGCACTGTTCGCAACCGGCAGATACGGCATCGTCAAATACACTTTTACGATCGTCGCGATCTACCTGTACGGCATTGCCTTTCGTTTTGTCAGAGGCTTCACCCCGGGTCCGAGATCGCGCCGTCCCACCTCCGGCCAGGCGTCATGGCACTTGCGGTAAGGATGATATGACTATTCACGTACGTGGTCGCGTAGGTAACGCCGCGGATGTTAGTGACGATCAGATGAAGGTGTGTGGCTTTTGGGGTTGCGAGCGTCGGGATGGTGGTGTTTGTGTGGGTAGGGTGTTGATCAAGGGCTGTCTAGAGGCCCTGAGGTTTGGGTGAGGTTCGTGAGGGACGCGCCTGAGGGCCAGTGGGTGCTCAGACAGATGGGATGGGGTGCTTGGGAGGGAGCCGAGTATTAAGAAGCGGGAGTTGTAGGGGAAGGTGTGGTCATAGAAGATGGAAGCAATGCGTCGGACGAGGGGATTGGGCGAGAGAAGCAGGACGGCGACCAGCTGTTGTTGGCACCTTCTGCGACGGATTTGGTGGTTGAGTCGGAGGGTGTTGCACTTCACTGATCAACCGCGTATTCAGTGGAAACGCAGTCTATGATATTATCGCATATCATATCCTGTGACAGTGGTAACCGGAGACGAGTCCGGTCAGTATGGAGCCTACTACTGCCAACCGAGAAAAGCCGTGGACACATGCACACATGTCAACGTACATAGTACGCACCTCGCAAAGAGCCATCCCGCCGCCCGTTGTGAAAATTTCCTTGTAACTCAAATGAACTCGGGGAACTCGGGGAACGTGTAGCGGCTCAATCAGATGCGCATTTGGAAGTGATGAAGGCACACGCTGGCCCCATCACGAATTCACGGCCATCCAACGGACGAGCATTTCAAAGGAGCGAATGAGCGTTGTGGATGGATCGATGATCGGTGGGGACGGGCTCCGTGGCCCGTGGGTGAAATGCCACTAGTATCCAGGGGCTCGGGTGCTGGAAGCTCAAGAAGGGACTGACCTTTGGTAATCACCGTCGCGGGGGAAAGCAAAAGCAGACGATAAGAACGAACACCCGCGTGCAGCTACAAGCTAAATGGAAGGGGATGGTACAAGGTTTGCCGGGGTCGAGCGGCGACTCCGTTGTCGTCAAGGTGACAAATCCGGGAACCAGATCCGGAGGCCAGAGGGGGTTATATGTTACATTGTACATTGGGTGGTAATGATGAAGGTGAGGGACGATTACTTAAAGAAAAGGTACCGTGACCTTTTGTTTCATTGCCAAATGACCGCCATCTGGTGGGAAAACTTGGAACAACACATTCCGAGTCCCAGGTTCCTCCCGGTTTCGGTCTCAATCGACGGGCATTCCATCAAGGACCTGGTGGTATCCCTGAGCCCTTGGATACAATCGTCGGTCGTTTTCACGGCGTCAGTAGCAGCATGTGGAACTCTCTTGTAAGGAGTCATTGTCAAATGAGGGATAACCTTTAGGTGCATGCGGTATACTGATATACGAAGTTGCGTGACATTGTGAGGACGGACGTGTGATTTTTGTCTAGATCGAATGAAGTGGACGGAACACGGGAAGAAAAGAAAGGAAAGGCAGAAAGGACAAGAAAGATAAAATAATAGAAAGGAAAGAAGAGCAAAAAACTTGAAAAAACGAGCGGATGATTATGATCAACAAGACCTGAACCTGCAGGCCGTTCGTCTGACTGTGATTATTTAGAAAAAAGTTCCCGAAACCTCTATGAAACCCGTCGCCGCATCGAACGTTCCTTGAGAACCACCTCGGAAGAGGCGAGGTGGGAGGGGAGGATGAGCACGCCACTTCCTCACCAAGAGAAGAATGATCGCCACGACCTTCTTACACCGCCTCTTAGTTCGCTTCCGTCAGTCCTTCTTCCACTACCCCACCGTTTTCCAGCTGTTTCGCGGCGTGCACCTTCTTGCATGACGCCTTGCTGTTCAGATGCCGCTTCAATGCGTCCAGTCGCGTGTACGACTTCCCGCAGGCTAAACAACAGTGCGATGGGCGGCTGTGACGGAGAGACTGCTGGTGCCTCTGAAGATCGCCCAAAGAGGTACAAATATGGTCACAGCCATTCAAGAGGCAAGGAAAGACTTTAGGAGATCGAGGGGGAACAGAGGAGTCGTGTGGTTGGGGAGAGGCGACGCAGGGTGATGCAATCCGAACCTGCTTCATTTGCGCAGTGGCAGCAGTGACAGAAGACATTGGCGGACGCGAAGTCCCCGCAGTGCTATTTCCGAACGATGATGAAGACGGCACGGAAGGAGGCAGGGACCGGGCGCGTTCAGGGGAACTACCCGTCTCAGAATTCAATATATGATGGTAATGGTGATGATAATATATTGGAACAGTCTTGCCGCCACCCTGTCGTGCAGGCGTATCGTTCGCATGTCTCTTGGGCTTCTTCGCAACCCTCCTCGAAGACGTGGTTTTCCTTCCTCGTCTTCGTCGCTTTCCAGGTTGCACATCCTCGGGCGAAGGGGGGCCAGCATTCCTGGCGACTTCCCTGCCGTTCACCATCACCACAGAGGGACGTTTGCGCGGAATTATCCAAGGACCCGTGAGAGGGGTGCAGGGAGGGTTACCGTCGTACATATCGATGTCCGTGTCCGTGTCCGTGTCCGTATCTGAATCCGAGCTCCAGCCATGATCGTAGTCACGAGTGCTCGGTTCTGCCTCTGTTTGAGGAGGTCGTTGCGGGGGCTGTGGCACGGACGCACGGCGGACAGTAGTTACGGGGCCGTCGCAAGTACTATCTGTGTCGTATTCGAAGAACGCGCTATCGTCTGAAGCGACGGAGCGTGTGGAATCCATGGTGACGTCGTTGTTGGCATTACACTGAACACCTTCGAAATCAGCGTGAGCGTCTGCCAAAAACATTTTTGCCCTTGCATCGAGCCACTCTCTCGAAGGAGGTGGCAAGCTCGTGTCGATAGGTGGAATATATGGGACGAGCATGTTGACTTGATTCGGAGCCACACCGACTGTGCTACGTCTGTCTTCGTAGGGGGATCGACGGGGGCGCCACTCTGGCTGGTCGGGAGAGATGCCCATGTAATCGGCAGAGTTACCGTGTAGTTTGGCAAGGGAGCGACGACGTTCCAGTGGATTGAGGATCAGGGGGCGGGGGGTAGTCCAGGAAGGATCGACCATGTCCGGGGAGACTCCGAATCGGTGATCGTGAGCACGCGCAACCGTGTCATAAAGCTAAGATTAGAGCATGCTACACCATCAGCAAGTTCTAAGAGGACAAAGAGAATCGGGTGCATACTCTGGACGGGGGCTTTGAAGGAAGGAGACGCGGGGCCATGGTTGGGTCAAAGTAGTTCTCGAGAGGGTGGTCGTATACGACTCTGCCATCCGGGGCGGTGATGGGATGAACATACTTGGAAGGCCTTTCAGGTCGACCTGGCAAGGCAGAATGAGGAGTGGTAATCAGACGAGTGTTCATAACGTAAAAATGGAGACGAGCGGTGAGGAATGATACGCCATGGAGGCGAACGAGCTAGATTTTATGGATGAGAGGACATGTGGAGTGTGGACCAGGCGAGATCAGGGGAACAATGCCGAGAAGTGGCACCTGGTCGGTTGTCCGACGCTTTGAGCAGCAGTGCGCGCGCGCTTTGACGTTGGAAGGCAGACGGGCAAAGCAGAGAATATCAGACCAAGACGTACGATGGGCGATGGTCCAGCACTGGTTTCAGCCTGTCGGAACAGCAGGCAAACTTGGTCATCACGCGCATAAGGCGTGACCGAGGTCAAGGCAGATCGCGAATATTCCACCGTTGGATTCGAGAATTCGACCTCGACCGTCTGCAAAAGAAACGTTGCACCCAAACAATCTCCGCCATGATCTCCTTCGAAGTTGCAGTGACCCTTGTTAATCGGCCATTGAGCGCGTCAGTTGTGACAGTGGCGCGTGACAACAATGAAACCTTGTGACACAACGACGCGATCTATCATAATTGCTTTTTATGTAAAATTAAATCTATGATATGATGGTTATTGTCAACGGCTTTAAAATGGGAGCCATCCTGGGACGAGTGGTGCATTGTCTATTCCCCCCTCCGATCCCTCCCTAGCCCTGGCAGGCCCAGCCATGTACATATTTGCACTTTTCCTAACCCTTTTCTCCTCCTTCCACCTCGTGTCCTGCCATGCATGTCCGTCCCTTCACCGCTTTTCCTGTGTCTCTGCTGATCCCCGCCCAACGCAGCCATCTGGACTCCCTCCATGTGGGGCTTCAATGTCACCAGCTCGACCTTCTCATACGATAACCGCCCCGTCACCCCACTCATGAACTACCCGTTCTCAAAGTGGTGGTTCCACGGCCACCTCAACTACCCGCCTCACCCGGAAGACGTTTTCGAGCTCCCTGCTGGCCAGAGTGTCACCACTCAGATAACATGCGACAAGGGTGCTACTACTTACTACGCTAGCAATCCCGGAGGTGATATTCAAGAAGCAAACAATCCCAACAACGTTTGCCCCGGCGCCCCTATGACTGAATACCATACGAAAAGTTTAAGCGACGTCAAGGGCTGCGCCCTCGGTATTGCCTACAAAAGCGACGTCTCCCAAGTCCAACCCGCCGACTTTACTATCTTCTCCGTCAATCAGACCTGTGTCTGGAGTCGCTACACTGATTTCGGTGTCCCAGAACAGATGCCCCCTTGTCCCAATAATAAGTGCATTTGTGCCTTCTTTTGGATTCACTCGCCTGACAGCGGCTCGGAGCAAAGTATGTACTTGATAATTTCCTTTTATATCTTTCTAATGTCTCTCTACTCCTGCAGACTACATGAACGGATTCCAGTGCCGCGTCACAAAGTCTACTTCCACCGTCGGGCTCGCTACGTCAAAGGTTGCTCGTCGCTGCGGCGCAGACCCGGCTAATGGAAAGCCCGACGCAGTCCCTGGAAATTGCACATACGGCGCAAAACAACCCCTCTATTGGTACCAAGCTGAACAGAATAACGTGAGAATATCTCGAGATCTGTTTCCTTAGCTCCACTCACCGCGGCGTTTCGATCCAGATGTTCGAAGGAACTTATTCCCCTCCCTTTTACAACGATCTTTACAACTTCCGAGACGGCGCACAGAACGACATTTTCCAGAATTCGTATTCGAATATCCCCGTTCCTGGTCCCAACCAAACTGCTCTTCCCGTTCTTGCTGCTTCTGGAAATACTCCCCCTACCTTCAACCCCCTTTCTAACGGCACGACACCAAGCCCTTCGACTCCGTCTGTTCCGGTTAACACGACGTTACCCGCTCCTTCGTCCAGTCCGTCGAATTCGAAATGGTCAGCGTCTTTTTGTGTCATTTCCATGACGATGGTTTTGACCCGCTCTTAAAATTCTTTAGCCAGAGGAAACGTGAGACTACTAACCCTCCGTCCTCTCGTCATGCCTCCGCTCACCGAGGAACTACTCGATTCGGACACAAAGCCGCCGGCGTAACCCGGCGCTCTCGATCGCTGAACGCGGTCAAGAAATCGGAGGTCTGGTTGCCTGTATGAGCTCGATGCTCGTTAGGCTGGCGCATTTTTTCTTGGTTTTTTCTTGCACTTCATTGCACCCTAGTATACCCTCCCAGCTTTGCAAGCTTTGGAACCCTTGTGACGCGTCGACGCGTTTGCTGCCTCAGATCCGCTCTTTTGCCGTGGATAAGCCACATGTAGTATTTCGTTCTGATGACTGCGTTGCTTGCTTAGATTCCGTAAGGATGTGTGTATGTATGTATGTATTACAAAAATTTTCAGAGAAGAGTCGTGCATGCATTCTTGATTTATCACCTTGGCAATTATCTGCCTGCCGGCCCGCATCTGCACGAGAACCCGACAGGCCGAGGGGAGCCAATTATTTGATTAGTGGTAAGTTGGTAACCATGGTCTCTAAATACGTCACAAAGCCTAGTATACAATCATGCAAAATCCATCCACACCATCTTCCTTGATCATCTACACGATCGAAGTGACATGGCAACTCAGATGATCAACTCTGCCTCGTCCCGCTTTTCTCGCCCTGCATGGAAACCTCGTCCGACGCATCCACTTCTCGTACGACTATGTCCTCCCAGGCCTCCGAGTCATCGTGACCCCACCGACCACGGCCTCTGCACGCTTCTCCAACTTCTCTGTGCCTCATCACATCCTTCATGTTTTCCATGACATCCCCGAGCTCGATCGTCGATCGTCGCCATGCATTGTGCTGAGATCCACATTCACCCGACAGACCAAACCCGGTGTCGATCCCATGTCTGTGCCCACGTTGAACGTTGTGCGCATAGAAATTGCGTATGCTGGTCGTAGATCGAAGGGAGAGGGTAAACGCGGGTATAAGCCCAGTATCGATGGCGGTGTAAGAATGCCCATCCCACCCAAAAGATCGGTTATATCAAGGAGGAAAAACTGGGACAGGAATGCGCTGTAACTTGGCCCCGAATGGGGTGGGAGGAGAGGATTAAATGAGGACAGACTCTCGCAAACTGGACGATGATGACTCGGAGCATATATAGTACACGATTGACAATTGAGCCGATCTTACCGACGAGAATTATGGAAAAAAATGAGCAATATCCCATTTACTTGTATTGCTAACTTGGAACATGCTACAAATTCCAATATCGTGGGATTGGCAGGCGAAATGTGCAAGCAAGGTTCCCGGTCGGCATTGCCGGCCGCTAGTAAATCAAAGAATTAGTCTCGAGCCGTTATAGGAAATCGGGTAAACACGGGAAGCAAATGTTTCCTATAACGCCCTTTATCTGAATCTCAGTCTCATATTAAGGCCCTCCGGGCAGACCTGGACCCAATGGGTGTCCCCACAGGACCAAAAATTGAAATATGACGGTCGTCTTCCCTTCACCTTCCTGCAGTGCCTATACGTGTCGACAGGTCGGCTGTATATGATGTACCACGAGGGGATCGGAAGATGCAACCAGTAAGGGAGGATTCAGAGGATGTGGCCGCTGACAACCAGACAGACGGCTGACAACCAGACAAACAGCTTTCATAGCGTGACGCACGGCCGGCCCTTTCGCGTAGAGTTACAAGTTAATTATCGCACTCGGGCAGCCCCTTGGTATACAGTAATATGATAAGTAGACTCGGGGTCATGGCGCAGGCGCGCTGCTACGATATAGTACTCTACAGACAATTTGTTGAATGGCTAATAAGGCAATAGCCGAGTAGTACTAGTAGTAAATGAACAGCAAGTTAGCGCACCAGCTAAAATATTAAGGGATCATTCTGGAGAGGTTTGCCCCTTATCAAGTAAATTCGACCACACAACTTGACTCAATTGTTGAATAAGATCCCGCGCATTGCGAGAAACAGAGCGCGGGTTGAGCAAAGCCAAGGTGTGGGGATGTGCATGAGCGATATAATCTGCCATGGAATGTTGCAGTCAAATGCCAGGGGACTCGATTGAGAGAGACTCACAGATTATATCGTCCAACGGCAACAAAGTACCATCTGGGCGATCGACAATTATCGTACCGTCGGAAATACGGAGGAAGTTTCCAACGAAGAAGAAACGACCTTCCTCATAAGTAAAGGTCACAGTTTTGTCAATGGAATAGTGAACTGCATACAGGTTCGTGAGCGAGAAGTAAAAAGTGAAAAGCAATACACTTGCTGTGAATGCGACCTTCCATGGGAGAGAAGTCAAGTGGAAGTTGAAGATTGGGGTGGTCGCGGAATAGGTGCTTGACTCAATTCAGACGACCGATCAAATTATCACAAACGGGATCATAGTCATTCAAAGTCTCTGATCGGTGGTGCATGGATACCATGACAGAGCATGGCAAACCAAGACAAACAACCCCTGAGGTCGACCAGCCCCTCGAACAATGATGTCAAGAAAAGACTGCACCACGTCGTCGAATGCGAGTGACGCGACCGCAGGATTTCGAGCCACAAAGATTGAACGCTCCTGTTGAGACATTTGACGCCACAAGTCGGGATCAATCCCACCATGCAAAGTTACTATGGGATTATACACGTCATACGGGTTGAGAGTCACGAATAATGCTGGGGTCCCAAACTGGCGAATCAAAGCCCTGATCTCATTTCGACGGCATTGTTTATATCCAGTAGTGCCACGCATGTGGTGAGACACGCTCTGCAACCTTCGTAGAACAGACAATGCACGTCGTTGCATATCCGTTTCAGGTTTAGCCCAAGGATCGGTTTGCCACCGCCGTAAAAGATCAGTGATCGCAGGCGCAATTTCGTACAAGGTCTTACCGATATCCGAACGTTCACGCGCAGGAACACGAAACACAAGAGACCGGTTAAGCTCCCTGCGCTGCAATATGTTCCAGCACACGTACGCAAAACACGGATCCTTAGCAAACAGACTATCGTCCTGTAACAAAAGATTTCTTACTTGACGAGCCATACTGATATTCGCAGAACCTTCTCTCCCTACAATATTAAAACCACCAATGCCATATGGATCAAGATGTGGAAACACCCAAGAAAGCATTGCCGGATCAGAATCACTTACGAGGCTACCACCACTGCGAAGTTGAATGAAGCGTTTGCCGTCTAAACAGTGCGCCAAGGCTGCAGCTTTCATAAGACGATAATTGGCCACAGAATGATCGCCTGTCGTATAGCCGACCGCCTCAAGCACGGGAATGTCGTTAGTCATCGTGGAGTCATAACGATTCAGGAAGGATGGTCGTTGTTCGTTGTCGGGTGTGATGAATTGTGATTGTGGCAAGCAACACACTTCGATCGCGGACGGCAGGCCAGTGGACTCATTACCATTGTACAGACCAGCAATGTTGTGCTCGCTCACTTCGACGCCACAATACCAAGGATTGTTCTCCACAAGAAAGCAAGCCAAAGTGCGTACGACACTTTTATTCACCAAAACAGGACGTAATTTCGCAACGTTGTCTCTGGTGGCTGTTACACCGGTCGAAATGAATAGGGCACACATAGCTTCCCGGATTTCGTCATTGCTAGGCGGAATCACACTGCGGACTTGAAACGTATCCTGAGGAAGAATTGCAACATTCCCCTTTATATAACCTTGACGGGTATCGGGCGAAACGGAAGGGGCGTGATTGAATAGGTAACTGATTCTAGTGGCTCGTGCCTTACAAACCAACATAAGGTCGAACATGGAAGCATTGTGGAAAGCATCCGCCACGTGCAATGGAAGCCGATCGTAAGCATAATATTGAAAGTTAGCGATGGCATTGTCTGGCATTTTGCCATTTTGCAAAGCTGCACGACATGAGCGACACACAGATCCGAAGCCTGTACGGCCATTGACATGCAAAGCTTTGGAATACAGCAACGCATCATCAAAGTCACCGGGATCATAAGCCTCAGGATATAAGTGAAATGGTACGCGATCATTCCGAAGCATCGAGAGATCCATGCCTGCAAGATCAACAATGTCAATATCGTGCTTCAAATAGCGTTGTGCACAGACAGCACAAGGAACAAAAGAGCGATTTTCAACACTCATGCGTGTCTGCCAGTCACGTATTAAATCGAACTTGAACTGCTCAGACGCGACAAAAGGGAAAAGATCATTGACTGCATCTGAATCACTGGTGGCTCTTGTAGCACTAGACTGCCGGTCCGTGACCATTTGTGGTCGCCGAAACAATGCCAATGAATTACAATCAGAACTGCACAGATGACCGTCCATCCATTCTTGTATTGAAGTCAAAGCAGGGGGGGCAGATCCACGGGGCATGCGATGACTGTCAGCAACAGCCTGCAACGCAACAGAAGACAGGTCAATACGATATACCAAATTGAAAGGAAGATCAACAACAATACAATCGACAGGAAGCACCTGATCGGTAGAGTACGGAGAGACAAAAGAATACGACCGCAAAAGGGCCACAGATAAGGTGCGGTCAAAACCTGTGTTTGGCTCGGAGACATTTTCAACTACATGATATTGATGCACGGTGGTTGGTGGTTGGTATTCGCCTTGACCTGGTACGCGCACGGAACCGCACATGCAAAGAAGCAGAGGGACAGTTCTGACATAGATGCAACCGAAGAACGTCTTGCAACACACGTTTGGTTGGATGAGATCTACACCGAATGCCATGAAGGGATGCAATGGTGAGAAGGTCAAGCACACGCAAAGAAGGTAGCGTATCAACACATTCTGCCGTCGATCTAAAACAAACACACACGAACGGCCCAGAAGGCCACCATCGTAAGTCAGGCAGATCTTCTGTGGCACAGACTGAATCATAGTCAAAATCTCGACGTAACCGATCCACGGATACACGACCATCATCAACATCGGAAGCACGAACTGGTATGCCCTCCACGACCAAAGAACGAACAGAACCAGCGAACGCTGGATGAGATGTAGTAGGTGATGACATGAGGGATGATGAGAAACCAGATGGAACAAAACCACAACCGTCGCTAAGGACAAGAAACCTGCAAACAAACCTCAGAGAAACCTAACATCTAAAATAAGAAATAGGGTGAAACTATAACTATAAG
>JBBPOR010001231.1:0-13273 GCA_038091555.1 Leccinum sublutescens
TGCGTCTTGAGACGTGACTATTGTATATACACCAATTTTAAGAGTAAAATACTGACGAAAGCAATCATAACTTTTCAAGTAAATCGATATGTGAAGGATCCGAGACGTCGACCAAACGATAATTGATAATTTTTCAAGAAAATTATGTAAATTATTTACCACTATGCACGTTTTGCACACGAACCGAACACGGGGAAACGACCTTGCTTACGCAAGGTGATAATACAGAATTTGTGCAAAAATTTGTGAATGATTAGCCACTCTCGCTATTTACATCACCTGACACTCGGGAAAAGCAAGCAAAGATCCAACGAACTGAGAGTGATCTGGAATGAATACACTAAGCCCTGCTATTGCCATCGACATTGCTGTCCACTGTAGCAGACGGCGACGAGACAAAGAGTTTATAGTTTGAATAGGTTCTGGTGTACATTATAGCCTAACACATGGTCACGAGTTCTTGGTGGCCCATGCTTCAGTAACGAGAGCGAGCATATCAAAGTCATGAGCTGCCTTGATAGGAAGTCCGTCTCTTGCGTCCTTTGGCCTCTCTAGATCGGTAAAATTCACGTATGGTGGGTATCGCACGACGTCTTCTACCCCCGCCCAGTCAAAGTCGATGATCATGAGTTTCGTCCTATCCTTGTTGACAAAAACGTTCGTGTCGCGTATGTCTCCGTGGACCAGCTTGCGGCCATGCAGCGTCTTGAGCTGCGTCTTGATGCCTTCAAATGCCGATCTGGGGAGGCGCTCGGTGATCGGCAAGTCGGCCAACAAGTCGTAGCCAACGAGATTGTCCATGACTATCATGTGCCAACCTCCAGGGAGGACTTCGAATCCTCGTAATTTGGGGGCGAAACCTAACTCTGCACAATGCAGGTGGGCATCCTTCGAGTAACGTTGTGTGAATTTGATGCAGATCTGAGCTGTAGGGTCTCCTTCTAGTGTACCGAAAAATACGAGCCTTGTCTTCTTGCCGCCCTCCTCGAGCTGCTTCGTATAACGGATAGTTTGCGTGCTCTCATCTTCGAGAGAGTTAAACATGGTGGGATATGGGAACAGCGCATCGTGAGACTGGTGCTCTTTCACACGGCCGTTGGATAAGTCTTCGTAATATGCCTTCAGCGTTCTGAGAGCTTTGCGGAATGCGGCCATGTGGCGTGCCACGGTGAGCTGGGTTCGGGTATCGGTGGAATGATAGTGGAATGCCAGAGGCGTGGAAAGGACTTGTACGACAGGTCGTAAATTCCACACTGCACCAGCGAACACCATGTATGGCCCTGGAGAGAAGCGTTTCGTTTGACAATACCGACGACATTCAAAATAAATACTCACCAAAGATTGCCAGAAGAAGACAAGGGAAGCCAAACTTCGAACGTATAGGTGCGCACGTCTTCGTTGCCTCCAAGTAGTACGATATAGCTTGCATATATGGCTCCGAGGTTGAGGATCCCAACTCGTTCTTAAACTCGCCGATGAAGTAGGGAGGAAGATTTGGATCGACGGAGAGGCTGGCGTCCATCGTATAATTCGTTCCTGGGACCTTTGCGGAGAGGTCGAGGTTGATATGGACCAGTTTAAATACCTCGTTAGTTGCTTTTACACGCTGGTCTTCGTCTTTGTATAAATCTGACATGACATCTGCCAGCTTTCCAACGAACTGGTTATCGCCTTCTACCATTGTTCCGGTGTGGCAGTCGTCTTCAAACTGGCCAAAGACCGGATGCAACAGAGTTACAGGAATGAGTTCTTCGGCACCACGAGGACGGCCACAGGGTATCTGCGTTTCTCGCACGCCTTGGGTTCCACGAAACGCAGAAGGTTTCGCACTATCAGACGGTGACTTCTTTTGAGGGCGCTCTTGGATGAAGCTATCTCGCGCCGCGGCAATTGGATCCGCTCCTCCAAAGCCCGAGTGCGAGAACGGGGGAGGATTCGTCGACCCTGTCATGCAGGAATCAGACAGTATCAGTAAGACAATACAGTCAACTTACTGGTACTGGCGGAAACTTCGACAACAACGCGTAAAGGGGCGAGAACTGGCACATCCAGGAAATTGGACGCCAAAGTGGCCCCTTCAAGTAGTTTACCGTCACCCGTCTTGTTCAGACTCTCTCGGAGTTCGTTCTCATCTCCCGATATCCTGTATAAGCGTATATTGGCGTTGTCTACGTTCCTCAGACTCCGGTACGCGTCCTTGATGCGGGGTATAAATTGACCGGTACTTTCACCCGGTTGGATTAAGATTGAACATTTGGTGCTGAGATCCTCCCCACGTAACCAACAAAAAATCATCGATGGCGTATCTGGAAAGGAAGAACCAGAATCAATTGTCAGGACCAGCTTGGATCGCCTCTGCTACATACCCACTATGATATGGATGTGACAGCTGGGTGGCGGCTCCGGGAATACCTTTGATAACTGATGAAGCCCCGGCATGAACTTCGCATGTTCCGAGATGACGAAGTTGACGAGATTCTCTTGGGGTAGGGGATCCTTGGGCTTGTAAAGAGCGATTGCGGTTGTAAGAAAAGATCCTGGTATCTCCTGCTTGATAACCCTTTGAAGTCCGCAGACCTGCTCTGTTTTTGAGACCTTAACCTGTAAAATTACCCGGTGATCTTGAGAACGGACCCAACAATTGAGCGTGAGCATATCCATGGTGGCAGGGACGAATGATTGTCTGAAACGAACAAGATGCAAGACTAGCTCCGAGTCTGACAACAAGTTCGCGGTTACAGCTGAGTCATCAGTCACGTGAGTAACATCCACTGAGGGGGAAATTTGAAATTTGGGCAGTAGTAAATTGATTGTGTCAGCAACGACATCGTGTCGTGACTGAATTGTCGCAATATTAATGTTGATGATGATGATTGGAGTCTTGAGAAGTTAGGAGGCTATTCTCACTACTGAGACGGCATTGACGACAGTCCAATATAAGCCAGTGGATCACAAAGCGCCCCCAAGCAAGGTGCCCAGCCGGCAACGCCGGCCCTTGTAATACTAATGTGACAGACGCGTAAGCGGCTCAGACCCCTCCAGTCACCGTTACATGGTCACAAGCCGAGTCGGGGACTTGACGTGGCAGCTATGATTCCAATTCCTCCAGCACAAGGATGGGAAGGAGCCTGGCGAAGAACTCGATTACGTCAATGTGATCGAATCATCGGCCGCGTACGGCGGATGACCGGTGACCAGCGGTTCTTCATGCTCGTCCGTCGACCCGAAGGAGGTCAGTATCCCATCCCGTGCCACGCTGGGGCGTTTTTCACACACGCACACACACGTATGCGTAGGATAGCGAAAGCTGATTGTTGTCGCTCGAACTCCCTTAGGACATCTCGCCGGACTGCACGATTTCCCAACTCTACCATCCGAGTCCACGGCCAAAGTGGCGGAGATCCCCCTCAGCCTTCTCAAAGATCTGTTGGTTGATCCACCCTTATCTCTATACTCAGACTCGAATTCACATGGTCCCGCCGAGTCGCAGAATGCCGATGATGGGGATGATGATGATGATGATGCAAAAGGGGATTTGCGTATGGTACACGTCCAATCCGCGGGTGACGTAGTACACGTTTTCTCACATATGCGGAAAACATGTCGTGTCCAATGGGCGCTATTGACAGGTGGAGTGAATGAACCTCCCGAACTGCGACACACGTCGGGGTCGTCCATAGATGTGAAGACCAGGGCGATACAGAAGGGCAAACCTCGAAAGCGTTCGGAGACACTCGAGGATTCGAGGGCTCGGAAGGCTGCTCCTGCCGACGCGGCACGCAGGGTTCCGATGGATCAAGTTGAACATGCCAAGTATGTAAAAACCGCATTGAGTAACGCCCACTGAAAACTAACTATCTTATCTCTCGTCGAAGTATGGAACTGGTGTGACGAAGGTGTGGAAACAGGTTCAAGAGCTCTGGTAATCCTCACAGTATGTTTTGATCATCACATAGTCAACGGTTGAATTCGGATCTCGTCTCTTAGTACGCAGCCGAGTATTCGAGGATGCATGCCTCTGCGAGGTCCCATACTTTCTCAAGCTTCAAACCTGCCGCGGTCCTGTGGAATAATCTGACGTCAGTGCCCTGCAAGACAACACCTAGGAGTGGTCGGCTTATGAAATTTACAAGGAGTTCTACAGCGTGCCCTCCTTGGCATTGTGCAGGATCCACCTCGTCATGTCTTGTTGGTACATGCGCATGTTTCCGACGCCAAAATTGGGAAACAGCGGTTCTTTTTCGGTGACTCCGAGTCACGTATATCAATGGCAAGTCTATTCTCATACTTTTCTTGACGTGTACGCTAACTAAACGTGGTACTAGTCAATCAAATATTCGTTCGAAGCCCTCGTCGTGAGCGAATTTCATAGTCAAATGGACGCTTTGTGGCTACTGTGCCGAGCGGTCCATTGATGCTTTTCCTGATGGCAACAGAGTATGTATGAGCGTGGGCTCTCAGACGGGGAATCCGTAGTACATACGTCAACGGAATCGGTCTGCGTCTCTCCCGCTTGGGTATCTATACAGTCACTTGTGGAAGGTGGGTCGTAGCGCTGTCACTCGTCGTGTTTAGCTGACCTCGTATCAGAGTTTTGGAATCACGATCGCTTTTGCTAGCATTTTCGTCTCTCTTCTCCTCGCCTTTACGGAATTCGACACCAGTCTGGTTGGCGTGACCTCTGACCTACTGTTCTAGCGCGGTCGTAGGTCAAGCGGGTCCCATTCCAGACAAAATCAGCAGACCGAATTGAATTCTGATGAGGAAAAGACGAAGGTGACGAGTTCACTTAACCTCGACCAGGGACAACAAGCAAGTACACGCAAAGCCTCCGTTCATGTGGCAAGACGTGCGGTACGAGGTTGTGGGTCGATGATTACTCAGCGACGTTATTGGGTACGTCGCGCCTGGAATAACCCGTGAATCTGGTGCTAGGTATCATAGATGCCTCGACGAGTTGAGGCCTCCATACTGTATTACGACGCTTTAAAGCATATTGGCGGAACAAACCGCTTCAAAAGTGTCGTTTCAGGGACGCGGCTCGCGAATGGGCATGCTTCAAGTTTGCCGCCAGATTTCCAAGCTCCGCGTTAACCGTCAAGTTGACTCATAAATTTGATTTAATGACCACGTGCCTAGTAGCAACCGATCGGCAAAGTTGAGCCTCGCTCCTTTTGCTCGTCGCCATTGGCAGTACTCACCATTACTGACTTGCCCTGTCATGGACGCCAATGCGGGCGACAACTTGCGGATCGAGCAGCAGCACAACTGGCTCGTTGATTCATCCACCGTGCTACCTCAAAACCAAGATGATGATCCAGACGTTGCCACTGGCGACCTCGTCGTATGGCTATCCGAGCTCAAAGATAAGACCAATCAAAGTCTCGTCCCGTCCAACCCGGAAGCCCAGCCTCAGGCCCGGGCTGAGAGTCCTGTCGATCCAGCAGTTCTTTCAGAAATCGTGCAGATTCTCCAGCGAGCGCCACCCGTCGACCTCCCAGTCCTTCACCCTGAATTGTTCAAACATTCGTGTCGTGTCAGTACGGCATTCCAACAGTTCCTGATATACCAGGCAGGGACACCGACTTGGGGCCGGGTGGTCGCCGAGATGTCGCATCTTGTGTTTCAGCACATCAAGGTCGAGCCGATGGGCATATCTGTCCCCAAGACGGTTTTCGACGACATCCGCCGAGTGGCTATATTGCGGATTGCACAGAGTCCGTTCCGACTCGAACAAGGTAAGAGGTCCAATCTCTATCACCTGCATCTATGAGTACCAATCGATATACGTTACAGAAAACCAGTTCGGCGCGACACTGCAAGGTGTTTCCTTGCCGTGTGGGTCATCGGACTTCTGGGACTATGTCCAACACCATGTAAGTACTATTTTTATTCAATGCGGAATTTTCAAAGAGAGAACTAATACGACTTCGCAGTTAGACGACGTTGTACGCACGGCCCGACACGGCTTATGCTTCAAAGCCCAGTACTTCGTCTGCGGGGACGAGGAGTACATGGGAATTATACAGCCAAACATGAACAACGTTCAAATGCAGGTGCTGCTGGATCAAATGAACTTCTCGCCCGAGTTTGGGTGCGACATTCTCCACAAGTTTACAGAGTCAGGAACCGTCATTTGGTTCGGAAATGTAGCCTTCGGATACCAGGTTCAGAAGTCGTTGTACGACATCACCTGTCCAGGGTGGTGTGGTGCTCTCGACGAGCTGAAACATCCCGACGGCGTTACGGTTTGTCAGTTAACAGAAGCTTCTTCGTACACGGTAGCATCTCAGATCGCATGGGTGGGTGCTTTCATTTTTATTATAATCCTATACTAATACTATCATAGCTAGTGCACACCACTCGTTTCTATATCGAGACGAAGCTGGGCGGGCCAACTACGTTTCGACCAACGAAGCGTAAGGCTGTAGGCAACCACGAGGCCGACCCCTGGCTTCAGCCATCAGAAACCTTAATTGGTATCGTAAACTCCGACCTCAGAACCGTGGAGGAATTCATCAACAGACTTCTCGCGCCAACCGCCATTGGCCCCGAGCCTATGGCGGATGCAATTGCAAAACTCCAGTTGTATAAAGCTTTCATTGCTTTGCCCCCCGGTATCCCCCATCGCGGTTGTCTAGGTAGTTTTATGTACGCTGATATTCCCTCGTTACTGATCGAGGACCAAAGTGTCCTGAACAGTCTCCAATTTTGAGGCTTGGTAGACATTTGATAGCGGCTGTGTCTTTCGTTACGAACTCCGACGTTCCGACCGTAGTCGTTATGATATAAGAAATTTGATTCTCGTTATTTTTTCCGGAATTGCTCCATACGACGCAAGACCCATGTTGCGGCCTATAGTCGTCGTTGTCCAATCTGGAGCACAGTCAAACTCTGGACCCCTCGTGTGCCAGGCACTCGAAGGAAGACGTTCTTCCTCTCATGCTTCAAGAGAACTGCTCGCAAGAGATATCACTCGCTTGCTGAGTTCGTCACATACAAATGCCGGAGGTGGTCGCTCTCGCTCAGATACCACCTCTTCGGGGAAGGTATTTAATCTACATATTGTTTCTATTTCTAACTCTGATCGTGAACAGATGCATTCCCCGTTCCCTCCTCTGTCCGACAAACGAAGAAAGGCCAAGATGTGGCACTTGGCTTTGCAGAGGAAGCGAAACGGAGCGAAGATGATGCATGATGCTCAAAGGGTCATCGAGGAGATCGAGGAGGAGATTAGTCTCAGTGTCCCCAGAGACACTCTCGACGGACTGCACACCCAATTTTATAATATTGGCAATGTCAGTGACTCGACTACTGAAGCATACATCACCACCATCTCTGCTGTCCGTGTGCACCAACAACTCGGAACGTCCGAGTCCCCTCCGGGACATGGTCATTGAGTAAATCCTCACCTTTCCATCAAATCTCCTGAACTCATTAACTCCCAGCTCTGCAGTCGACTAGTATTCTTGTCCCGTACACACCCCACCGCTGTTCTAGTATTATCTATTGTGGGGTGGCCCTTGTTTTGTACTAGCTTGTATCAGTGTTGTACTGATAGGAATTCGCGAACCCTCTGCCTTTTCTTCCAAGCGACCTCACCACTCGTTATCCATATATACCGCAGTCGCCACCTCAAAATATATCGTCAATGTGATCTGTGCATGTAACCCCAACGACCACAGTCGATGCTGCCCTCCGCCCCGGACTAATGATACAACTGCAGGGCGAAAAAAAAAAAGATCCTTGTAAGTACGAGTCACTTTTCAGCTCGCATAACGTGCATCGTGAATGAACTGACGCAAAGGACAACGCAAAATCGGCGGGACTAGTAACCGTCACGGGACACTTTCAATCGGTCATTGTCCCGCTCAGGCGCGTTCCTTTCCTTTTTCGTTTCCTCCCATCGTTTCGCTCCTCTTCGATTCATACGATTCCCTGTGCTGTTTCTTGGTGCCGGAAGGGCCTGCATCATCCGGACCAGCTTGGGGTGTGTTTGGTTGTAGTGGTACGAACCGGCTCGGATTCCCTTTGTACATCGTAACGGTTTCCTCGCTAAGGCGCTGGTTGGACTTTGGAGAATGTGTACGGTGTACCTCTTCGATGTTCGCGGTAAACGTATCGCCACAATTATCGATCTCGCTCTCCGGAATGTTGTAGTGAACGTAGAGTGAAGTGAACTTCGACCAGCCCCCCTTTCAACGTGCTGTTAGCAAGCTGGGGTTCGACTGACCCGTTTTCGTCGTAGAGCGGAAGAGCAGCGACCCGATAGTACTTCAAGTTTCACTAAATCTATAATACTGAACAAGCGCACGCAAGGTCTGCAGCGGCACCGCTGGCCAGTAGTAATCGATCTCACGTGAGCCAAACAGGTTCACGTACTAGTACCGTCGCGATGCACACACGCCCGCCTTGCAACCTCGCCCCGACGGCGACGACACGGCACGACTGACGTGACGGTTCCACTCTCCATCGCCCTTCTCACCTCGCTCTCGCTTCATCCTGATGCCCACACCAACACTTACCTCCCTCGCCCGACCCCTCAACGTTCAACCTGCGTGTTCGGACGGTCACACGCGCGTGCACACCTTTTGTATCGTAAGATGAGATGGATAAAGTGGATAGTAGCATAACTTCCTTGTCCCCCACTTTCTACTTGTATAGTACTGTAGTGCTGTACTGCATTGAATCCATTCTGAATTGCGCATTTGACTTTGTGATATCGCACGCGGGCGGGAGGTGTCCGGTGTCCCACACCGACGTTTGCCATATTAGGTTTCCCGTCGGGCGAATCCAATCTATTCAATCTCAAATTGGGGCACGAACGTCCGGCTTTCCATAACTACTTCAAGTCAGATTGTTACAGTCTTGTACTTCAAGTTGACCAACATGGAATTGCAGCGGTTTGTGCAAACATGTGTTTGCAACCGCTCTTTCGACGATCCTGGGGCGTTCACAAGACACGAAAAAACTTGCAAGAAGCGCAAGAGGCAACTAGGGGATGCGCTTCGCAGGGCAAAGCAGTCCTACGCCTCGAAGAAGCAGCGTCTTGTGACCGCTGGTGAAGTCGTCCCTTCTCATGAATTCCACCCAGAAGTTTCTGCAGTGTCGCAATCGTCTCACGAAACCCGGTCAATTGTTAATTCTGGCGAGCAACGCGGGAATCCCTCGGACACACAAAGTAGTCAAAGATTCCAAGTGGGTATTCTGTGTACTACGTCATTTTTCAGCTCACTGTTGGCAACCTCCTTAGGGCACGGACGTTGGAGAGTCTCAGCCCTCCAGGGCCCTTGAAAGGCCGGAAGATGATGACTTACCCTTGGCTGTTCGCAGAGGCCGACGCTTAAACTGCCAACTCCCTCGACGTTTCAAGGACATGCTCCCGGAGCCGCCAATGCCACTTCCCCCCCCTCCCAACGACGCGTATCCCGAACCAGTCAGAACGGTACCAAGTTCGCAGACTTCCGAATCGGTTCAAGACCATGTTCCACCGTCACGGCATGACTACATCACTCATACGAATTCATTTCATCTCTTTCGTGTCTTCGACAGTGACACGATCCCTGTTCACGACCCTGAAGATCGGAGCGACAACCCGGGGGACAGTCCACTATCTAGGCCAAGGGTCAACGTGGTACAACGGTTCGACCCAGTAAACCAATTTCACCCATATCCGAACGAGAATTCGTGGCGATTAGGTGACTGGTACTGGAATCAAGGGACGCAAAAGTCGAAGAAGAGCTTCAGAACCCTTCTCGATATCATTGGGAGCACAAACTTCCACCCTGAGGACGTGTCATCCACCAACTGGGCAGCAATTGATCGCCAATTGGGTGGCCCAGGGGCTCTTGAACGGCAGTCTTCGGTGGAATGGATGGAGGATGGATGGGAACACAGAAACATCACTATATCTGTCCCCTTCTCTCGTCGCTGTGAAAGCCCGGGCCCAAAGGATTATACCATCTCGGAGTTCTACCGACGCTCGCTCATTTCGATAATCCGCGAGCAGCTCACAGATCCAATACGGTGTAGCCGTTTCCGCTTCGAACCGTACTCGTTGCGATGGCAGCCTCCACACAAGACACACAGCATCGACGTTCACGGGGAACTCTACACCTCAAAAACATTCATTGAAGCGCATCGAAAATTACAGGACTCGCCTCCAGAAGGTGACTGTAATTTGCCCCGGCGCATTGTTGCCTTGATGTTTTGGTCGGATGCGACACACCTTACCTCATTTGGTGAGGCAAAGTTATGGCCGCTATACGTGTACTTCGGCAATGAGTCGAAGTACGAACGGGCTCAACCAACATCTCATCTTTGTACTCATGTAGCGTATTTTCAAACGGTCAGTATTTCTGTGAACTGTCAGTATGTGAATAATTAATGATTTTGCATCGATGCAGCTACCCGACTGTTTTCGAGACTTTGTGATGGAACACGTCGGGGGTGATAAACCTCCAAACGAGCCCTTTTTCACGCACTGTCACAGGGAACTGTTCCACGCTCAGTGGAAAGATATCCTCGATGACCAGTTTCTTCGCGCATATGAACATGGTATCGTACTTCTGTGTGGTGATGGACTCGAGCGGCGGCTTTATCCCAGAATCTTCACGTATTCTGCGGATTACCCAGAAAAGTACGCTTGAGTTTCGTCAATATATTTGTTTCTGACTTATTTGTATTGCCGCCAGGGTTCTCGTTGCAAGTATCCGCAACCTCGGCAAGTGTCCCTGTCCCCGATGTCTCATCCCAAAGGACCGGATCCAGGATGTCGCGACTGACGGTGATATGGAGCAGCGTCAGACGTTGGCTCGCAGAGACACCGTGGAACGTCGCGAGAAGATCACCTCGGCTCGCAAATTGATCTATGAAAGTGGTTATGTCGTAGACACTGCGCAAGTAGAGGCAAAGCTCAAGGACGAATCTCTTATACCTACAGTGGTAAATTCAATCTTGAAGTTTGTCCTCAGTAATTCTAACGATGTTCAGAATGCGTTTTCAGACAGGTTGGGCCACACGGGCTTCGATTTCTTTCTCATTCTGGTTGTAGACCTGTTACATGAGTTTGAACTCGGAGTCTGGAAGGCTATACTGATTCACCTACTTCGAATAGTTGACAGCGCAGTAGAAACCTCCCTCGCTGAGCTTGATAGCCGGTAAGCAGTTCTATTACTTGATGCTAACACTCGTAAACTACTTTCGATCCAAGTTTCCGCAAGGTCCCCTCGTTTGGTCGTGACACCATTCGGCGCTTCCATAAGAACGTTTCCGAGCTGAAGAAGTTGGCTGCACGGGATTTCGAAGATATATTACAGGTCAGTTTTACTTTTCGTTCGAACCGCTTGCTGACATTGTATGCAGTGTTCAATCCCAGTTTTCGCAGGGTTACTGCGAGAACCCTACAATGCACAAGTCACGAAGCTTCTCTTTGTTCTGTGCCACTGGCATGGACTTGCTAAGTTACGCCTGCACACAGACGAAACTCTCAAAATCTTGGATGAGGTGACCGCTGACCTTGCCAACTATCTCCGTAGCTTTGTCTCCGATACCTGCCCCGGCTTTCAAACCAAGGAACTGCGCCGCGAGGCTGATGCTCGCAAAAGACGCCAAGAACGGCAAAATCCGGGGGTAGCAGGGGGCACCCTGTCTCAAAGTGGCGCTGCCCGCCGACCAAAAGGTCTTAATCTTCAAACGTACAAACTGCATGCTCTCGCCGATTACCCTGCACAAATTCGGGCATTCGGCACTACGGATTCGTATTCGACGCAAACGGTAAGCGCTACTCTATAGTACTAACACCAATTTCACTCATACCCTTGGTCAATCTAGGGAGAGCTGGAACATAGAACAAGTAAAAGTCGTTTCAAAAGGACGAGCCAGAAACAATATACATCACAACTAGCATCAATCGAACGACGACAGGCCCGCATCCGCAGTATCAGCTCCAGGCTTCGCTCAATAAACACGACAGACCCTGTACCCCATACACCAGAGCGGCATCATGTTATTGGCCTGTCTCAGAATTTCCCGGAGGAACTCGGAAATTTTGTGCAGAGTAACCTGGGTGATCCGGCTACTAACGTTAGTTTTCTCGATTCTCTGTGTGGAACATACAGTTCATCATCATCTCAGGATTTCATCCCGAAGCTGAGGGCACATATTCTACCTCGGATTCTCGCCACTCATCAAGGCACGGACTCGGACCCCCCCAATGATGCTTCGTTGAATGTGGAACTTGGGGATGATGCCCTCGTTGACTTGCCTGCAAGGTTGACCGACGTCGTCTTCAAAAGCAACAAAATCTACCGGCACAGATTACTTCGAATCAATTACACTACTTTCGACCTTCAACGCGAATCCGATGCACTCAACCCACGTACTGATCACTGTGATGTTATGTTATTATCTCGTTCAGGTTTAGATGGGCCGTCTCAACATCCCTTCTACTATGCACGTATTTTGGGAATATTCCACGCCAATGTAATCTACACTGGTCCAGGATCGAGGCATTACCTCTCACGGCGTATTGAATTCCTTTGGGTGCGATGGTTTGAAGTGTTGGAGGACCGCCCCTCGGGATGGCAGCATCTAGCATTTGATACCGCAAGATTTGTGCCAATGGCGGAAAGGGACGCATTCGGTTTTGTGGATCCGGCCGATGTCATGCGAGCTTGCCATATGATACCTGCTTTTTCTGATGGTATGTTGCATTCCGATGGCATCGCGGCATCGTCTTGCGCTCGTGACTCAGCTGACTGGAAGCGGTACTATATCAATCGGTGCGTGTTGTGTTCGGCTGGGAGCGAACCTCGCTGATCCTCACAGTTATTAGCTTCGTTGATCGAGATATGCTTATGAGATATCACTGGGGCCTCGGCATTGGGCACACCTATTCTCATGTGTCCAGGCCTGAAACTCCGGAGACCGTGACGTACTCCACTGTTTCCGACAACAGTAAAAATCCAGGTCGTGTTCCAAATCATGGTTTGTTATATACTCTGGTACAAGCGGTGTGTTACTACTAACTGAACTCAACACAGTTCCAGATGATTGTGCCACTTTGTCGCTTGGGGACGGGCAAGAAGACGACGACGAGAGGAGTGACTCGGATGACGATTCGACTCGGAGTGACGTGGAGTCGGAGTCGGATTCTGTCCTGGAGGACCATCTTGATATGTATGGTTGGGAGGACATTGCAGAGAACGATTATGGATATGAATTTTGATTTTTGCACAATACCATATCGCTATTCGCTGGCGTACAGTTAAGT
>JBBPOR010001232.1:0-13266 GCA_038091555.1 Leccinum sublutescens
CTCCAGCTGACGCCAGAGAAACTCGAGCACTGGGTTGACATCGCCGGCTCTCTGATCCACTGTGGCAAGACGTACCAGCCCAGCAGTTCAGTCGGTGAGCCTCTCTCATCCACTATTTACCGGGAATGTGTTTTCTGACTTTTTCTCTTTATTCAGAGTCGCTCAACGTCTTTTACGCCAACCCGCTTCGTGGAAGCAAGGAAGACTGGTTGAACAAACAGCTCAAGCCCTGGGCAGGGTTCAGCCGCAGCGAGCCCACCTACACGGACGTCCCCGGACAGCACTACACGCTCATGGACTTTGACCACGTCCCCGGCTTCCAAAAGATCTTCCGTAGCCAGCTCGAGGCGCGCGGTCTCTAAAGTTCCGGTCGTCGTTCAGTGCAAGGTGTCTCCAAGTAGTGTCTTCATAAACGGGTGGTCTAGAGTCGATGTCTACTACGCTGTATCTTTATGCTTCATTTCTTCTACATGTACTAGCCTGTCATAGAACCGCAATGTCTTCTCTTTTTCTCTCTTTTTCTAATATTAGCAGGCACGCCGCATACTGCGTACATAACACTCCCTCGCACATATGTTCTATAAACTGTGAACTTCGTCCATGATGATCTTGAGTTATCCGAATTTGCGAAGTCGACTCTTCCAAATAGCTTCCGCGAATCGATCACATAATCACATTTGAAGTTCCCGCATTTTCGTCTTGTTTTGTGATGAGTCCTGCCAGAGATACGATACCCATCAATGCATCACCTCTGACACCCTTCTAAGTATACTGCAGAACACTCCGTTTCTTCTGAGTCCATTTCCCCCGCCTGCTGCCACTCACCCATACCATGTCTATGGCTACAAAATGACGCACGAATGGGTTTGGAAGTTCGGAAGGGTCCATAACCTCGAGCGACTGGGTATGAGGGCCGAGTACTTGAGAAGACTCACTCGAAAGTGCTGTATCCTACCACCTGCTGTGCCACTTGCCCGGACTGCAACGACAATTTCTCAACGACCCGTCTGACACCGAATTCGGGTATAGTCATTGCTTCTCGATCGCAAACAACTGGAACAAGAAAAAAAAAGTGCTAGTAGCCCGTCGGCTGGAACTATGGAAGAGGAACCTCGGTGGTACATACCTACTCGAGAGACAACACCTGGTTGGTGCGTCGATCGTGCTGTGTTGCTTTCATGAGCTTCCCTTACGGTCTTCGATCTCTACACGCTTCTGGCAGGTGATACTTTTACTACACTGTGCCTATCCGTGTCGCTCAGAACAGCATCACATACTTTTGCGGACCAGACGTCGCTTCGAGACGATTTACCTGCTCGTATAGTATGATGTATCCGTGTCTAAATGATCTCTTCGCACATCTCGCAATGCGCTGCGAATGTCCAGCAACAAGCCCGGCGCCACGGCAACGTGACTTGCTTCAGGATTACTTCGTATCCGCCTAACTGAGATTCGAAGAGTCTACGGAGAATTGTCGACATGAACTGGTTCCTTAAGCCCGGCATCCAGCCCTATTTGCTAGTTGTTGTCTGGTTGGAGCTTGTTTGTTGGACCCGATTCTTGCCATCCTCGTTCCTGTTCTCACGAGGTCCTGGAGAAGACGCAATGTGTGCCTAAATTGTATGATCGTGAGCACGTCTCTTGACTTCAAGTTCATTTTTCGAGGCAATTCGTTGCCCGATCGCTTGGCGTGCCTCATCCGATTCCCATTATATTCTTGCTCATTTTCATTTCCCTGCGTTAGCCCATTCACAGGTAGCCGTGACACGACAACCTGAATCCTGGATGTGGCAATATTTTTTGTGTTGCAGAATTCGGACGCGAACGAGGCGTTCGCTTTCCTTGCCCGGATGACTCGCTTCGCTTGATCCACACTACGGGTCGTCATCACAGTTCTGTCTCCTCATAACAAGCAAACAAGGATCCCCTCGAACCTCGATGGATATTTGCTGGGCAACTAATATGCCTGTGCCGTGATCGATCTGTTCCCGTGGCTTTGGCGCCACTGGTTGATGTCCTTCCATGGAGAATCCGGCCGCTTGCTCGGGGACGACGAACTCGTATAGAAAGCCCCACCATTGCCCATGTCCTTCCCCAGGCTCTCTCCACTAGCCATCTTTCTCCCTCGCATACCACACGTTCCTCGAACATCATGTTTTTACGCGCCGTCGTCATCCTCGCGTGTACTGCGTACGCCGCGGCGCAATCCTGCGTTACGACGTGCCCCCACATCGACGGAGCTGATCTGGATGGTCAGAACTGTTTTCTTGGGCCAGACGGAAATAACGTGACGTCCTGCAAGTTAGTCCGGAATGCCATCAGATGCCGACAATGCCTGACCCTTTCTTCTTCTTCTTGATATCAAGGTACTATCAATCCGGCACGGGTTTCTTTTGTGAATATGACGTGCGTACGAGTTGACTTGCATCTTGCCATTTCTCTGCCGTTGGATGAGCTCGTACTCATCGGATATCGTTGATAGGATAATTACTTGCTCGTTCACGCAAGTGGGCCCAGCTGCCCGGGCTCAGACACACTGAGCGACCCCGCCAGTTAGGGTCTAGTGGCCAAGGGTTGAAGTGGAACACAGTGATCTTCTTGAAAGCGGTGTATTCTATACCAACATTGATGTGGTTGCCTCTGTAAACGTGCTTTGGCTAGCCAGAGAACATAAATTTTTGGGGCTTACGATTGAAGACGCTCAGGTCTTAGGTCTGTCGAGAGTGACATTTGGTGGTTGCACGTGCAAGAACTGGATAAAGTTCGTTGACTTGGGGCCGTTACAAATTCTATAGTAAACGAAGCCTAATTCCGACCTTTCTCACTGCTCGCCACCAACTTCCAACGGATTGTCTCCACTGTAACTTGACTCTGTTGCTTTCATGAGCTTCCCTTGCGGTCTTCGGTCTCTACAGGTTTCCAGGTGATACTTTTACTACACTGTGCCAATTCGTGTCGCTCAGAAGAGCATCACATACTTTTGCAGGCCAGACGCCACTTCGAGACGATCCACCTGCTCGTATAGTATGATGTATTTGTGTCTAAATTATCTCTTCGCACATCCCACAATGCGCTGGCTAATTTCGTATCCGCGTCACTGAGAGCCTACGGAGGATTGTCAACACAGACTGGTTCCTCAAGCCCGACATCTAGCCTTATTTAATGGTTGTTGTCTGGTTGGAGGTTTGTTGGACCCGATTCAAGTTGCCATCCTCGTTCCTGTTCTCGCGCGAATCAAGATCGTGGAGAAGACGCGATGCGTGCCTAAAATCCAACAAGTGTATGATCGTGAGCACGTCTCTTGACCAGATGTTCATTTATGTATCGAGGCAATTTGTTGCCCGAGCTTGTTGAGCGTACATGCGTGCCTCATCCGATTCCCATTATATTCTCGATCATATCCATTTCCCCTGCGTTTAGCTCATTCACAGGTAGCCATGACACGACAACCTGAATCCTGGATGTGGCAATACTTTATATGTTGCAGAATTCGGACGCGAAGAGGCGTTCGCTTTCCTTGCCCACCGTCATCACAGTTCTGTCTCCTCATAACAAGCAAAAAAGGAATCCCCTTGAACCTCAATGGATATCTGCTGGGCAGCTAATATGCCTGTGGCGTGATCGATCCGCTTCCTTTGCTTTGGCGCCACTGGTTGATGTCCTTCCATAGAGAATCCGGCCGCTCGCCGCTCGGGGACGACTAACTCGTATAAAAAGCCCCAGCATCGCTCATGTCCTTCCCCAGGCTCTCTCCACTAGCCATCTTTCTCCCTCGCATACCACACGTTCCTCGAACACCATGTTTTTACGCGCCCTCGCCATCCTCGCGTGTACTGCGTACGCCGCGGCGCAATCCTGCGTTACGACGTGCCCCATCATCGACGGAGCTGATCTGAATGAAGAGAACTGTACTCTTGGGCCAGACGGAAATAACGTGACGTCCTGCGGGTTAGTCCGGAATGCCACCAGATGCCGACAATGCCTGACCCTTTCTTATTCTTCTTGATATCAAGGTACTATCAATCCGGCACGGGTTTCTTTTGTGAATATGACGTGCGTACGAGTTGACTTGCATCTTGCCATTTCTCTGTCGTTGGATGAGCTCGTACTCATCGGATATCGTTGATAGGCTAATTACTTGCTCGTTTACGCAAGTGGGCCCAGCTGCCCGGGCTCAGACACACTGAGCGACCCCGCCAGTTAGGGTCTAGTGGCCAAGGGTTGAAGTGGAACACAGTGATCTTCTTGAAAGCGGTGTATTCTACACCAACATTGATGTGGTTGCCTCTGTGTAAACGTGCTTTGGCTAGCCAGAGAACATAATTTTTTTGGGCTTACGATTGAAGACGCTCAGGTCTGACGAGAGTGACATTCGGTGGTTGCACGTGCAAGAGCTGGATAAAGTTCGCCGACTTGCCGTTATAAATTCTATAGTAAAGCAAGCCTAATTCCGACCTTTCTCACTGCTCGCCACCGACTTCCACCGGATTGTCCACACTGTAAGACTATGTTGCTTCCATGAGCTTCCCTTGCGGTCTTCGATCTCTACACGCTTCCAGGTGATACTTTTACTACATTGTGCCAATTCGTGTCGCTCAGAACACTGGCAGCATCACATACTTTTGCAGGCCAGACGCCGCTTCGAGACGATCCACCTGCTCGTATAGTATGATGTATCTGTGTCTAATTTAACTCTTTGCACATCTTGCAATGCGTTGGCTAATTTCGTATCCGCGTCACTGAGATTCGAAGACGCAGAATTGTCGACATAGACTGGTTCCTCAAGCCCGGCATCTAACCCTATTTTGTTGTCTGGTTGGAGGTTTGTTGGGACCGATTCAAGTTGCCATCCTCGTTCCTGTTCTCGCGCGAATCAAGATCGTGGAGAAGACGCGATACGTGCCTAAATTCCAACAAGTGTATGATTGTGAGCACGTCTCTTGACTTGATGTTCATTTATCGAGGCAATTTGTTGCCCGAGCTTGTTGAGCGTATATACGTGCCTCATCCGATTCCCATTATATTCTTGATCATTTTAATTTCCCCTGCGTTCAGCTCATTCACAGGTAGCCATGACATGACAATCTGAATCCTGGACCTTGAAATACTTTATATGTTGCAGAATTAGGACGCAACGAGGCGTTCGCTTTCCTTGCCCGCCGTCATCACAGCTCTGTCTCCTCATAACGAGAAAACAAGGATCCCCTTGAACCTCAATGGATATTTGCTGGGCAGCTATATGCCTGTGGCGTGATCGATCCGCTCCCTTTGCGTTGGCGCCACTGGTTGATGTTCTTCCAAAGAGAATCCGGCCGCTCGCTCGGGGACGACGAACTCGTATAAAAAACCCCAGCATCGCCCATGTCCTTCCCCAGGCTCTCCACTAGCCATCTTTCTTTCTCCCTCGCATACCACACGTTCCTCGAACACCATGTTTTTACGCGCCGTCGTCATCCTCGCGTGCACTGCGTACGCTGCGGCGCAATCATGCGTTCCGTGCCCCCCCATCGAAGGAGCTGATCTGAATCATGAGGACTGTACTCCTGAGATACAAAATAACCTCGCGGTCTGCGAGTAAGTCAATTGTCCGGAATGCCATCGGATGCCGACAATGCCTGACCCTTTCTTCTTTATCTTGGTATCAAGGTATCAAGCGCCAGATGGCACGTATTTCTATTGTTTCTATGACGTGCGTACGAGTTGACTTGCATCGTGCCATTTCTATGCCGTTGGATGAACTCGTACTCATCGGGTATCGTTGACAGGTTTCTGGTGACTTCGCCCGTGGCAATCAGAGCATCTGCCCGGACGAAGCGACCCCGTCGGTAAGGGTCTAGTGGCCAAGAAGTGGAACAACGTTGTTGCCTTTGTGTAAAGTGCTTTGGCTAGTCAGAGAACATAATTTTTGGGGGCTTACGAATGAAGACGCTTTTGAGGTTTGTTGAGAGTGACATTTGGTGGTTGCAAGAACTGGATAAAGTTCGCCGACTTGCCATCATAAATTCTATAGTAAACCAAGCCTTATCTCGACGTTTCTCACTGCTCGCCACCGACTTCCACCGGATCATTGTCTCCACTGTAAGACTCAACTTTCATATCATTCAGGCCCAGTTCTTCATTTTGCTCCCAACTCCTCTCATACAACTCGATTGTCATATTTGGGTCGGGGTCTGGGGCATATATGTTCTGCACATATGAATTTGCCAGAGGATCATCAATGATAACGGTGAATTCTCGCTCGACCTGCTTGACCTAGACTCGACGGATGAATATTACGACACGAGCACGTCGCACCACGATTTCACAAATCACTCAACTGCGTTCAGCTTCTCCAAGAATTTCTGGAACTTTCCGCGCTCCTCTTCCCCGGCCGTGCTTGAGTCACCCGTCACGACCATCTTCTCGGAGAGCTCTTCATAGACTTGTTCCAAGATTCCTTCCAAGGTCGTGAATCGTCCCCCTAGCGTCCCGTGCTGGAGCACGAGTTCTATCTCCGGTATCGTCAATCCACCAGTCTCACTCTGCAGAGATTGTTAAGATCGTTGCTGGAAAAGGAGATGTGTTAGTGCTGACCTTGAGAATGTCTCTCGTTAGATCCTCCTGGTCAACAACTTTCAAGCTTATCTTCTTCCCCTTCTCCGAAATTGCTGAGCCAGCCTTGACTTCGTTATCTCTGTATCCACAGCTCTCGCAATTTGTCGACATGATCAATATGTCCTGAAACGATACTCAATGCTCCCTCCCGGATTGTAAAGCCAGAAACCACTTACCTTGAAGTAGGGTATAGATACTTGTTTCATTCGAGTGACAAGCGCGCGTCCGCAACGCGGACAAATACCCGGGAACTCGAACACTTCGTCGTTTTCTCCGTCAAACCTCTCGCCTTCCTCCCCTGCTCCTTTCTTGTCCCCTGCGCCCTCCTCTGTCAGACCTTGTGCGTCCTCTGCTGGCACTGCCAAACCCAAACTGGCAGCCTGCTCAAGGGTTCTAGTATAAGTCTTGAGGCTCCACTTGGGATCAGCCATGCTCCCGGAAAACTCCAAGAACGAGTTCCCAGACGGATCGTCCAGCGTGATCGTGATCGCCTTTTTGACCGGATCGTCCTTGAGCTTCTCCACGACGGGCTTGTCGGATTTAACGCCATCTCCGTCTTCGTCTTCGTCCTCGTCGACGTCTATGATCTCCTTGAGCCCGTCGATGATTTCCTGGATTCGGGTATACGCAGCTTCGTTTTGTATTCGTCTGATCGGCTGTTCAGTGCCGAGGTCAGCCACGATGTCGCGCAGGAGACCCTCGACAGTCGTGAGCTGTCCCCTCTCGTTTTGCGGAAGCGTCAGCTCGAACTCGGGGATAGATATCTCGCACGATTGTGAGCGGACGATCTGACGATCGAGGTCGCCTCGCTGCAGCACTCTGAGGGTATAGTGTACCCCGAGCTCTTTGAGCACACGTCGTCAGAAATCAGAAACGCGGGTTCCGATATGATATGATCGCCCTGATGTGGGGGGCGTACCTCGGATGGTACCGGCCGATTGTATCTCGTTGTTCGTCGCGCCGCAGTGTTCGCATCGGAAGCTCATCACGATCACTTCTCGAAAGTATGGGATGGAGGTGAGCATTAGGCGCGTCATTCCCTGCGGTCACATCGGATGTGAGCAGAGACGAGGCTGTAGGAGGGGATCTGGTACCTGTTCCCCGCATCGCATGCAGAGAGATTCGATCTCTTCTACGGGTCGGGTGTCACCATCGGTATCATCGGAGGCGGTGAGTTTCTCGGGCAGTTCGTCTGCCTTTTCAGCGAGGTCCCCGATGGAAGGAAAGAACTGATCATGGGTTTGCGACATGAAGGAGAAAATGATAGCGCAGCGGTGGGTACGTCGCCGGCGTTGAAGTTGGTCCGATGGATGATGATAATTCCGTTTTTGGACAGCCCCTATAGTAGTCTTCGACTCCTTCAAGTTGCTCTTTCTGCAGCTCCTCAGTGCAACCAGGTAACCATCAAATGAAAGGCTGTTCGTAACGTCATTAGAACATTCACTAAGCTTGTTACAACAGGAACATATGCAAAAATAAGGAAAGAAGGAACCATTTATGTACACGAACAGTAAGTCGAAAACGGCGTCGTGCTACCATCATCATCCCTGCGTTACTTTACGTTTTCTTGAGCTTCTGCTTACGCTCCTCGATCTCTTTCCTCGTCATTCGGGTTCCCAGAATCGCGTCCCAGTGAACGAAGAATGGCTGCGAGAAATTCGACTTGATCCCGATTACCTAAAATTGAAGAGTAAACAAACGGTGTTAAGAACGACGGAAGACGGAAGCTTTACGAACCTGATGGTGAATATCATGGTAATCAGCATTGTTACTACTGAACATCTGAAGCGGATCAAAGGGGAACCGGTAGCCACAGTGATCATCAACGGTTTTCATGGTACTGAAGGTAAACAAGAAAACAGTCTGGCGGATAGAAAGCATGGAAACAGTCTCGGCTATCACGGCACCAAGACTGTCGAGTAAGAATCCCTCCAGAGGGTGATTGTACAGCGCGCCGAACGCATAGGGTACGTAGAGCCGGTGGTGCACCGAGTGAATGTGTTTGTAGAGGAATTTGTTCTGGTGCATCCAGCGGTGAAGGAAATATTGCCATGTGTCGACGATGAATCTGTCGGATATCGATTAGGACGAGAGCACGACTTGAACAATGGCAAATGGACTTGCAGGGAGAATAGGATTTGTGCAGCGGGCACGCCCCACCAGTATAACCAATGCGTGATGTCGGCCCCTCGACGTTCCAAAATGTAGTCACCCGCACCCGTGCCAACTGTCCACCTGACAAGATGGACCAACGTCTTCCCAACGGTCTCCATCTCCGTCATACACTTTGAGGGGGATATGTCTGGAGGGGTGGACAACCAAAAGTAGCCCAGCACGGTCTGCACTGTGTGTTGGACAACGACGGCCCAAAAGACTTGTAAACGGGTGGCGCGATTACGAGACTGGACCTCATCTGACTCGTGGATGCGGTACTTGTCCAACCAGGCCCAATTGGACGTGTCGAGCAAATGAAAGAAGAAAGACATGGTCCAATACGTTACGACAGGCGCTGCGAGCGCTAAGATGTTGTCGGGGACGCTGTCAAAGATATTCTGGCGCATGGCAAAGTAGAACGGGACCTGGAGAGGGGGAAGACATATGTTTTCTCCGTCGATGAAGGACGTGCATGTCGAATTCGCGGTGGAGGAGAAGGGGGCGTGAATCGTGTCGAACATAAGATGGTGGCGGAGGAAAAAGTTGGTCTTACTCCCACGTCGGAACGCGCGCGCTCGAGAGCGAACCATTTGCCATCAACGCTGGTCACTCGCACATTGATCCGTTGGTGCTGAAAACATCGGCACCAGTCCCATAGGATTTGTTTATTTCCCAAGAGATCCCGCTCTAAAATTACATTAAAAAATGAATTCGTTGTTTTTACACTACAACAAAACTTCTACTTTGGATGTTCACATTAGTGGGAGGATTGAGTTAGCGAATTGGTGGTACATCGTACGTGTCTGACGCGGTGCAAATAAGAGTGCAGGGTTAACGTGCTAATCCAGATTGTCCAAGTTTACCACTCGTGTGGGCCGTTTCAAAAGCAAAAGAAAAAGAAAAAGACGGGAATGCAAGCTTATTGATCGTTGAGGTTATTGAGAAGTGTAGTCAAGCAACGCTTCGTGACCATGTCGCCCTGCAAAACGATGAGCCGTGGAGTGCAACTAAAAATGGTTATTACAAACCTTGAGAAGGACACTGAAAGTTTGATCACGCAACGGCTCCGGAAGACATGCCCGCAGCGCTTCCCTCGCCCTAAAGTTCACATCAGTCATGCCGCGTCTTCCCGACGGACATCGTGTGAACGTACCTCATGTTATCGCTCAGCCTCAGGTAGCAGCGCACCACATGCTTGAGTAATCTGACAGCCTGGGTTTCCACGAGCTGATTCACCATGTTGCTGAGGACTGTGCCGACGGCGTAGAAGCGTTCGTATGTATGGCAGATGTACGTCAGGCCAGTTTCGTCCAGGAGAATCTTTTGTACAATGAAAATCGCAACCGTTTTTGAGAGCTCCGAACCGGTCTCCATGATGCGCAGGCAAAGGGGTATTATTTCAGTCGAAAGTAGGAAATGAATGACCGTATTGTTGTCGTTTTGCTGTGCTCAGCCGTTAGCCATAGTGGAGATAAGGAGGCTGTGGGCATACCTTGACGAGAGCACCAATGACACCGAGTGAAGTAAGGCGGAGGTATTCGAATGGTCGAGTTTTTGAGGTTGTGTTGAGGAAGGGGTAAAGGAAGAGGGGGATATGAGCTACCAAAGAAATGAGCGGACACTCCAGAACGACGGTCGTGCAACATACCATTAAGGAAAAGTTGGCGCGTTTCCGAATGAGAGGCGACGCATTGCAAGAGTGCAAGGGCGTTGCAGACACGGTTTGAAACGTGTGCGGTGAGATTAGGTGGGGACAGGAGGGGATAGACGGAGACTATTTCCTGCAGCAGGGCAGGCATGATACCTACGTCGCAGTAAGATAGGCGTCGTCAAAAACATTTCAAAGGGCCACATACCAAAAGAGTGCCAGAGGACGAGCGCGAGATCGTCATACTGCTCTCTCTTCTTGCTGAGTTCCAGGAGGGCCCCTTCCCTTGTGTTAGGGTCCATCAGATCAATGACCAGGGCATAAATTTTGTTCTCTTCATGGACGCCGATGATATGTTGCTGATGAGGCTGGAGACCGAGAGAAGGGGTCTCAGAGAACCCGGAAAGGGCAGAGCCAGCCATACGCTGTTGTTGTTGCTGATATGGGTTGAACTGGCCAGTGTGTTGTAAATACGAGAGCGGTTTGGGAGAAATGAGTCCCGCCATAACTGAAGTGAATGAGAGAGTGCAAGGGCAACCGAATGGATGATTATCTAATGCAAAGTCAGGTTCTGTTCTGTGGCAGTGTTTCATCTCGCTAGTCCTCCTCGACAATGGTTGACCCGGATGAGTTCTTCGCAAAATACTCCATCCCTGAAGTAAAGGCCAGGCAGGCACAGCTGAGGTGCGCAGGTACTTCACTTGCACTATACCCGTTGACCAGACCGCGGCTATTAGGGCCGAGGCTGAGGCAAAGAAAGAAGATCTTCGAATTATGGTTGGGTGCGTGCAAATGTTCAACTTACGCCCAATTTCTTGACGGTACTTGGAAGCGCAGGGAACGATACCGTGATCTACTTCAAGCATCCTCCTCCATCATATCCATCGCGACGTCGGCGAAGCGCGTACAAGATGCGCTAGAAGAAACCAAAGCTGCGATCCAGTCCCAAAAGCTGCCTACCATCCAAAATCACGTCTCGCAGAGTGGAAAGGACGGTGCGTCCGCGCGTTCATCTTCCCTCACGCGTCTTTACCGTCTTAGTGTCTAGATTCACACTTGCAAACGTTGCAGGTGCTTTCTGCGCATATCAAACTGCTTTTGGATGCGCCAGAACACTTGTGGCGATTGATTGAACGTGAGAAGTACTTCCAAGCTGCTTGGTCGTTCCTTCTTGCGCGTGTCGTTCATCGGGCTTTGGTTCGTGATGATCCTCAGGATGATGAAAGCTGGACACAACACGGCATTGATGTGCTGGTCAGTCACTAATCCCAAGTTGCGAAGCATCTCAGGACTTGTTTCGCACAGGAGCAATTTCCTCTGATCCAACGGCAATGGGAGACCGTATCCCATTTCCGTGCTCAGATCATACAAAAGGCAACATTATCATTGAGGTTGTATGACAAAACAACGGAAGTTCGTCTGATTCCCCACCTCATATGCAGACTATGACGTCTTTCATTCTAGGAAACCTGCGCTACCCTCTTAACGCTTCACATCCTAGACTCGCGACCACTTACGGAGGCCTTGGCAATTTACCTTTCCCAACGGAGTCGAACTCTGAATGTTTTGCTCTCTAAAAGTCTTGATGTTCCCGACAATGGCGGTGGTCCCCCCGAAGTCCAGAAGATCTCTGAGAGGACAACAAACCTTCCCGCGAAGACCATAAATAATTTCACGAGGACAACGTTAGAGGTGATTTCACGGACACTTCAGACGGCTCGCGCAGTCTTCGGAACCTCTTCTTCGGCACGCTCTCTGGCCACAAACGTACTACACACTATACAGTCAGAAGCATCATCCTCCCCTCCATCCAACCTTCCTGCTGAACTGTGTTTGAGCACTCAGACAGTTCTCAATTCACTTCCCTCATCCACGCATGTCTCTCTCCTACCTGCAAATATTCGAGCTTATCGACCCTTTGTTGACCTGTCGTCTGTGTCCACGTCACTTCCTCAGGAAGCGTTGCATGAAAGATTGAGTGGATGGTTTGATCGATCCACAGCAAACCTCCGTGGCACATTTGACAAGTGGCTTTCATCGCTCGATGCTGTAAGCACTGTCTGGAGGGTTCGATTATCCTTGCGGAAATGGGTGGTACACTCGGGCCTCGAAGCGACTGAAAAAGTCAATCTCACAGATCTCCTGGACGAAGTATTCAGTACGCGGATCGCGGACATATGGAAGGCGGTTCTCGTTCGCGCAGAGAAGGAATTTTTGAAATCGCTTGGGTCACAAGGTTCCGGAAACACGGGTACGAGTGTGATCTTGAACCCGCAGATGACTCAATGCTCACGTCGTTCAGACATGTTTTCTCCCCTTGGAAGCTTGTATTATTCCCCACCTGTCATCCAGCCTCCGCCCGGAGCTGCGTCTTCATCTTTTGACCCTGGTTTCCTCACGTACAAGAAGACATTGGCGCAGCGACTCGAGGGGAGGGTTCCACGGTTGCACGAAGCCTTGCGGACTCTGGAAGATACCGCTGCTTTATTACAGGACGATCTAGTCAAGATGTTTGCAGATGGGGAAAATGGCCGGTATGTGGCGATGATCGTGATCTGACTGTAGATTCAACGTTTCCTGTGTCATAGGAAATTGGTTATCGACCTCACGAAGTCGTATCGTCCAGAAGCGCAGTCATTGTGTGTCAGGGTGACCTCAGCGCTCAAGGCGGCTTCTGAGGAACTCATGGCCAGTCCGGGTGAGTTGAATCAGTTACGACTTTTCTTATTCTCATTCTTTCTTCAAAAGATGTTGATTCGACAATGAGCAGACTCGTTTTTCATGCTCACATGGCAAAGGAGCTCTCCTCTTCGTCTTTCGTGTGCAATATCGGGTGCGATCAAGCTGTAGCAACCAGTGAGTAGTTGACC
>JBBPOR010001233.1:0-13265 GCA_038091555.1 Leccinum sublutescens
GCACGACGCAAGCGATTGATCTTGTGTGGGGTGGAGTGAAAGTCAACGCACTTCCGGAGCGTGCCTATGCGGTCGTCAACCATCGAATCTCTGTGGAAAGGTGAGGGAATAGTCAATCCATCGTGGGCCTGCGTTCATCTTTGGTGATCAGTTCGGTTGCTGCTACGCTGGAACACGCTGCCAGGTTGCTCGGGCCACTTGCACGCGAGCATAATTTATCGTACACCGCGTTCGACGTGAATATGGACGCGGAGGCGAACGCGGCATACAAGGGCACATTGACACTTTCGACAGCGTTCGAGAGTGGGCTTGACCCCGCACCGATCACGCCAACGGATGAGGATGCGGAGCCTTACCGATTATTATCGGGAAGTATTAAAGCGGCCTACAATGCTCACCGGGCGATCTCTGGAGACGACAATATCATCGTAAGCCCTGGGATGATGGTTGGCAATACGGGTACGTAGCCAGTCAAGCAAGAGAGACGTTCGGGTTGACGGACGAGACGCAGACACGGCTTACTACTGGAAGTTGACGCCCCATATTTTCCGATATGGACACACGGAGGGGCAGGGAGGTGGGATGTTGCTTCCGGGGGTGCACACCGTGGATGAAGGTGAGGGTGCTGAATGTTCTGGGGACGTTACTTATGGAGCGGAAACGTTTACAGCGATATCGGCGTCAAGCTTTGTGGAGATGATCAGGTTCTACATGGCGCTGATTCTGAATGTAGACGAGTCTCCACTGGTGTGAAGATGCTATGGTATAATATATGTAAATACAGAAACGCACAAGCAGCGGGTCCAAGTCCTGGTGGGGAAAAGGCTACGCACGCGACTCTATGCCATGTAGCATTGTGGAGACCCGTGTACTACGTCTCAGAGGTTATTTCATCTTCGTATAATATGTATCAGTAATATGTGGAACTCAGACACTGTCGGCTCTGTCGTCGTCAAGTTTGCACGAAACCGTCAGCGGTCGTGCGGAAAAGTTCAGAATACAGAAACGCACAAGCAGCAGGTTATTTCATCTTCGTTGTGTTTGATATGTACAATGCAGCGATTGAGAGTATGCAACGCAGACGCAAAAGTCTAAATCGTCCCAGAACCCCACGTCAATCGAAATGCATCCAATGCCCCCTCACCCCTGTCCTACACTTGACACAATCCGCACGTGGCCCCATCGTCACCCGATGCTTCCGACCACACGACGACGGCAAGTCAGGTGCCTTCACCGGCCGCGGTGACCCCTCTATCCGATCTTGCGCCGCACGTGCCAGCAAAGACGAAGAAGACTGAGGGTGGTGATGATGGCTCTGTTGATCCTGCTGCATCCGAGCATGCCCAGGTTCAGACTCGCCACGCTCGCCCCGAGTCGGCCGTTGTCCGTCATCGCCCGTAAACTGGTGCTCGAGAGACGGCGTGTCCGACGGGGTCGCCGGTAAGAGGTAAATATCTGGAAGACGGATATGCGCCGCGCGCGCACCCATGCCCGCGTTAGTCTGCGGCGCCGCGATCGACGACGTTGAGGATACCGGTTCGGTCGAGGACGACGAAGGTGGCTCCGTAAGCACGCTAAACGGCGCGGGCGACAACGCATAGAGTCCATTCGGTCCAGCGCTGACGCCATGTGAGTGTGAATGTGTCGGCATCATCCCCGCCGTTGTCGAGATGTGTATCGAAGGTAGATGACTCCTCGTTGCCGTCCAAGACCGCGGAGGACTACCCGGAAATGCATGAACGCGGAATGTCGGTGAATCCTCGTAATCCACAGCCTGTCCATCGTTTCCAGACCGAATTCGTTGACCGGACATGATCGCTCTGCGATTATCCTCCACCCACGCACGAAAAAGCGAGCAGACTCACCATATGCTCGTCAACCCTCTGAACCACCCCCGGGGCACCAGCTCCGCCGTCCGACAACGCAGGTGCAGGTACAGATATAGACGCAGACGGGAAACATCCAGACACGACCGACAACGGACTCGCGATCGAGAGCTCCTTCGCCTGTCTAACCCAGTCGTCCTGGCTAGTCGCCACCATCGTCCCGTTGGACGCCAATACTGATGCCGACATTGAGGTCGATATGGATGCTATGGGCGCGCGACGGACGTGACAATGCTCTAGCGAACCGACCTGGGGTGCCAGCAAAAGTCGTTTCTGCAAACGGGCCGTGAGCATGAACCAGACAATGGACCAAAAATGAAATGAAAAAAATGAATGAAGAAAAAAAAAAGACGCACGGCGCATGGACGCTCCAGAGTAGGCGACCCAGGCGAACGCGGTCGTTTGATTGCATACGCCACTGTACCAGGCGGGCGATACGTCGCTGTCGTCGTCGTCGGAGGCGGGGACTGCATGTCGACTTCCATCATGTGTGTAGAGAAAAAGTGGTTTAGGCTGATATGACGTTGCTATTGTTGATAGACGACGAAGTGCCACTGGGAATGGAGGAGAATTCAGAAGAGCGTCGGATCGCACGGCCACCAGGCTGAGCCGGCGTACAGCATGCCGATTGCTCCGCCGCACTGGTTATGTACCATGTAGCCATGGCAAAGGAGTCCTACAAAAGCACTGCAACCTCGCGAGTAAACCTCATTAACATTGACAGCGGCCCACCGTCCCCGGGTGGCATCCCTTGGAGAGCTGTCATTCATGCAAGATCCCTGGACATGGGGGCCCGAGGACGGCGACTGTCAAAATCCCCAGCGTCATCGCTGCCACTATGTACTTTTTACTATGAGATCTGGCATGCCAAACAACGAAATCTTCCGCGGCCAACTTCTATCAACGCCGCAAAGTGTCAAGTCTTAGTCGGGTTCACCGTCGCCCATCCCAGTATGTAGTAACTGTGATCCGTCGTGGACCCCTGCCACTAACGGAGGTAAGATTGACTTTTTTCATATGTAGTTCTCGTTTGTCCTATCAGTCAAGACTCGGTTGAGAAGGAACATTAAAACCGACAATGGATGGTGACTGGAAATCCGTTGACGTCCACGTCCTTCCGGATTTTACATCCATTGTCACCACCCCGGGTAAGGATGCGTCAACAGTTCCTCGTCTGGTGCAAATTTTGGTGTGTTAACAGTTTGTCTCACCAGCCGTCATGAGTCGAGAGGACAAACACGAACATTAATAACGGTGTCACTCCCGACGCAGTGAATTCGCGCTTTGACGGCGTGACGCAGACTGTTCGTTGAGATTCTTGCAGTGACTCCATGCCTGGTCTCCTGAGCGCTAGGAGTGAAACGGACCGGGAATGACTCGAATTAGGCTGAACCGTTCTCACTTCCACGGCTCCCACGCCAATATTTGTGGGCGCAACTTCGATCGGATCAGTTACGGGATTGAATTATACATCGAGTTGGTTGGTCAAACATTGGTCAAGGTCAAGGCTGGTCTTCTAACGAGGGATTGATAGACACTGTCCAAAGTGAGAATGAGTATCCCCAGCAAATCCCCAGTACATTATACTGACTTTCCGATTACACAGTCGACGACCCTCCACTCGACAGTAATGCATGGCAATGCCGGCTCCTTTGACGGATTTTGACCGCCTGCAGAACGATCAAATATATTTGAAAGAGGCGAGAAGTGCAAAATCAATCTTCCACTGGCACCGCATTTTTTGGCGCATCGCCTTTGATGGTTCCCGCGATAACCTCCTGCGTTCGTACTGGGCACAAATTGGATTGTTTCTGTTGTTCAGAGTCTGGAAGTATCAGCATTCCGCACATCGTGTCTCTGGTCCAAGCAACTGGATAAATTATCTGCATGGACGGCCTGCAAATATCGTAAAGAGGCCGGTATGTATTTCTTTCCTCACATTGATATAGTAGTTGTAGGCGTTGTAGGTCAACTTATGGGGAACGGCGTTTATGAGCTGTTGATCCTCGGACATTCAAAATTGAAGCATTGCCTTGAAGATGCTACAGGTGCCGTGTTAAATGGTGCGCCATCCTCAGAATGCTCAATGTGATCTCGTCACTCCTGCATCATCAACCACATAGGCAAGCGCCACTATAAAAAATGTCGTCTGACGTGCAGCCGATCGTCCAGTTTCTATTATTCACAGTTAACAACGTGTCCCGTATGGTCATTCATGAATCTCATCCATGTATGCCACACTGACTTGGTGACATGCAGTCGCAACGCTCACTGTTGTGGTTTATGATTATGGTAAGCCGTCGAACTATTTTGATTTGTCGTGGTTAATGGACCGTGACTTTTGCTTTTTGTACGGTTTCGTCGACAGTCCTTACGTTTCCTAGAGAGGTAATGTCTGCCAGTCTACCCCATTGTTATCTCCTGGCTGAACATTGTTCTAGGTCGAATATGTTTGGGTCAGGATGCAAGTGTTCATAATGGTGTACCATTTCACTGACGAAGCCGTAGAGCAAGCCCTGGACATGGGTTTCTACCCTGTTTCTTGTTGTGCGTAAAATTTTCATATTGCTATCTGAGCTTGTACATGATGCACCAACAGGTTCGTTACTGTGGCATCTATTCCGCCATGTAAGTACATCAATATCACATTACATGTTCTACAGTACCGTTTACTTTGTGATCTATCCTCAAGAGAGATATCACTCAGTACGTCGACCTAATTAAACGAGGGATCGTCACACTAAACACTTCCGATCCAAGTTGGAACCACATTTCTTCCTGGCCCTTTGACGGTTAGTTTTTTCGTTCAAAAACGGTCCACATTCTGATGGAAATATGTTGCGATGGTAGACGTACGTGGCCCACTCCATCAAACAAGACATTCCTTTTATGATTATATAGGTGTAAGCACCGTTCTTTCACGTAACAGATGGTGTTTGATCTGGATCTTCAAATCCAAAGGTACCCGATTCCAATACTCAGCCCAGTGGGCATACACGACATTCATAAGCGCTTCCGATCGTGAGTCATCAACATATCTCAGTTACTCTATCGCTTCACTGTCATGTTTTGGTTTCGATTTCAGTGTTGATGGTCTTACGGGTCTATGCATTATGGAATCGATCAAAGATAATACTCGGCGTCCTCCTGCTTTTCTACACGGCTCAGGTTGTTATGCAACTTGTTGGTACAGCCCTCTGGGGTAATCCATACACCCAAGATGCCACAGGTATGGGTCCATGTGCTTTCTTGACCAGAAGGGTTATTTACCACGTACTGCTTGCCCATCAGTCTTTATCACCCAAGTGCTCAATTATTCCGTTTGCCAGGAAGCGCTGACTGTGATCGGCCCTTCCATGAAATACATCCTTATCCAACCAACTGTCTTTTATGTCCTAATGCTGGCCCTTGCTCTTGTTCCGACCGTGAAGCAATCAATGTCGCTGTACAGGGCGACGAAGCAGTGGCAGCCAAACCGATATATGTCCTTGATAGTCAGGGAGGGTGTTTTCTACCTCTTTTTGTAAGTCGTTGATCAACTCTTCGTTCCTCTCAAGTTACCAAAGTCACAAAATGAAATGGCGCCACTGATCTGAATTTCCTCCATGTGAAACAGGAACATGCTCAATAACGTGGCCATCCTGATACCATCGGCGGATTCAAACCCCCTACCTTCCGTCTGGGTGATCATGTTCAACGTCTTCGGTACCATCGTACAGTTCCCTTTCTTTCCTCGCTTCGTGCTTAGCATTCGGGAGCTGTATGAAAAGGACAGCCGTGGTCGCCTGGAAGGGATCGATACCGGTTTTGGGGTGTCTTCGCGCGTCGGGAACGTTGTTGGACAGGTCTCTGCGATAGCATTTGCGGGCAGTGGGGATGGTCAAAAGGAGGATGACGAGGGAATGCAACTCGAGCCAGTTGAGAGGAACGACGGGTGTCGGTCAACAGTCTAGTTGACTGACCCGTCAAGGAATATTCTTGTTCGACCATACAATCTGGGACGAATTCTTTTCATAAGTTATCTGGATCCGAGTATCATATATATGTAGCGGCAGAATTACAGTGGTGTTTTCGCATGTGCACGCCGGGCTTTCGAAGCCGAGACATACTGCACGGGAAGTGGAGAATACTGTAATCGTTGTCTTATGTAACAACTTGAAGAAGATCGGATCGATGCCACCAATAATACGGTGCGGAGGTTCAAACGTTCACGTTCAACAATTGTGAGATCGAGGTCGACCGTGGGTTTCCTTGGATCCAATCAGCCATGGTGGCATCTGGTAACTAATATCCCCCTCCACTTACCACTAACTTTTTCATTTGACAAGAACATCTGCCTCGGGACGGCGCCGAGCTAACATGAAATTCAAATTTTCGACGTCCCGGCGGGCGCCATCCGGTGGCGTTTTCCTCAGCCACTGGCGCATGATTCCCCCGGCGGACTCCATGGGGGATGTATCACGATGGCACCAGCGTCACTCATCACTGCCAGGCAACGAAATCTTCCCCGGTCGACTTCTGTCAACGCAAAGTGTCGAGAACTAGGACTCTGCCAATGGCTGCGTGGACGTCCATCCTGGGCAATAGCAGCTGTGATTGGTCATAGACCCCTGCCCATCCTAGATTGTGAAACGACTGGGGACGGGTACTACGACAGTGGTCAAGAGCGACAAGGTCCTCAGAGAGACAGTTCAGCTGGTTCAAATCCTGGGTCAGACTTGCATCCCGAACGATCGCACACAAGCCATACTATAACATCAAGATCAGGTATACACTTTTTGGATGGTATACTCGTACAAGATGGGCTTTCTATCAACTCTATACAAGACTAGTAAGAAATCCTCAAAAGATAGCGCAACGAGAACAACCAACAAATCGTACAAACGTAACACGCGCGGATTCACTAGTAGGCTATTCATCCTTGCATATGCAACGTGTTGCGGGGCAACCTGGGCTCGCCAGGTTTGTAAGGCTCGCCAGTCTCCTCTCGGAGCATATCGTTGATCCATGCACCCTGCGGCTTGATCTTCTCCCCACGGCTGTACATCACGGCAAGGTACAACCACGCAGCAGCGTTTCCGACCGTGCCGACCTCGTCGGACACGTGCGTCGCAGCGTATTCGCTCACCCGCTTGTACAGCGCCTCGTCCGTGTATAGGTCGTACAAGTGCTTCGCGACAGTTTCGTTGTCACCGACTTCAACAAGGTAGCCAGACTTGCCGTGCTCGATTTGAAGGGGGATACCACCCGTGCGAGAGGCAACGACGGGAATGCCGGCGTGGAGCGCCTCGGACACCTTGACCTCGAAACCTTCGCGCAGCGAGAGCTGGAGGGCAATCTTGGCATTCGCCATGAGCGCGTTCAGGACTGTTGTCAGGACCGATCAGCGACTCGTGGACGATGACGACAAAACAAAGACAAAACGTACGCTGGTCGCTGGGTGGGATTCTCATGACGACGATATCCTTGTAGTACACCTTGTATTCGTCGGAGGCGATCAGGTTCATGACCTGGTCGTAGATGATGCTGGCATCCGGGTCGTCGACTGCACCGTGGCCACAGACCAAGAGCTGTGGCGCCTTCTCGTCGGGCGTGCCGTTCGCCTTCAAGAGCTTGCGAAGGCGGGCATAAGAGTCGACGACGTTGGGAATACCCTTGGAAGGGTCGAAACGCGCGACCTGGACGACGTATTCGCGATCGGGCCACTGGAGCTCGTTCATCTTCTCCTTGATGCACAGGCTGCGGAACTCGCTCATGTAGAACTGCGTGTCCCACGGGTTGAGGTGCTTGTTCAAACCATCGAGCCTGTATCGCAAGGCCAGATGAGCAAGATCGGCGTGGTGGACGAGTGAGCGCTTACCAGTCAGTGGCAGCACCGAGGAGGGCCAGTTTCCCGGTGGGGACGTCGCTAGGAACGAACTTGTTCACGGGGTGACTGATGAACAAGTCGGCAAGCTGGATGTTCTTCCAGAGGTATTGCCAGACTTCTTCTTGTGGGGAACCTTTCTGTTGAACGAGATCACTGCGGATCTCGATGTGCGAGCGGTAAACGATCGGAAGCTCGGGCCTGACTTTCTTGATAAGGGGAATGAGACCGGGCATCTGCGGGTCATCTGTGGCAGCTGTCAACGCGGGGGACGTGGGAGAGCTGGAGAAGCCGTTTACCAATGAAAGCGACATCGATGCCACCGGGCGCGAGGGGACCACCTTCTGCGGTCCATCTGAGACCGTTCTTCAAGATCCAGGCGTCGAACTGATCCTTGGCATCTTTGGTAAGACGGAGATCAGGGGCAGCGACACCTTGCAAGATGTTGTGGTTGTTCTTTGTGGTACGGAAAACGGCTGGCGATGGGTTTGGAACATACCTAATTATGCCCCATTTGGGACAAAGGGGTCAGCTTGACACGAGGCGGGGGGACAAAGCGGGGACACGCACCACGCGGCGTCGACATCAAGCAATGTCAAGAATCTGATGAGAGCGTGACGCATCTGTAGATGAACGTGGGTGAGGAGAGTACTAAATTGTATGCCTTCGAGCGGGGCAACTTACGAGAGCGACTCCACCTGATCGTATCAGATCACATCATGATCAATGGACGTTCAGATCACGGGGGCATCGAGATCGCTCACCTCCCTGGGGGGTCGAGGAGAAGAAGGCGATCTTGACCTTTTTCTCGCGAAGTTCGTCGGCAAGTTTGTTGATAGCAGACCAGGTACCCGGACCGACGGACTTGCGGTAGACTTCAAGATCATCGATAAGATGGATCTTGCCACCTTGATCGACGGTGACTTGATTGCGGGGACCGATGCTGAGACGGGGATTGTTGTTGGGGCCGTAGTACATGAGACATTTGCGAACAGCGGAGTCGGCCTGCTCGTCGAGGGTGCGGGGAATAGGCAGCTTTGTACCTACACCTGCCTGGAGGTTGTTGTTGTTTAAAAGGGGGGTAGCATCAACATAGACGGTAGGCGTCTCTGCACCGGAGGGCACATAGGAGCCGGTGGTGGAAGAGATGCGGTGCTTGATGTTGGGACGGGTGAGGGAGTCCGTCTGGAAGGGCTTGATGTTGAAGACGACGGGAACGATGTCAAGATCGAACCAGAGGCGAGTGCAAAGGTTAGGTGCCTGATGGGTAAGCGATTAGCGCGCAATCAGCGGATAAGATGAGGTGATAAAATCGTACGTCTTTGAGGAGGGCGAGGGTGACGCCGGCACCGAGGAACTTGCAGCGGTGTTCCTGGGAGAACTTTCTCAAGGTATCGATGACGTGAAACTCGATATCAGCCATGTTTTTGTCAGAGTTAGAGGAGTACGGGACGACGGTGGAGGCAAAGTCCGTGCTGTAGACGGAGTCATGAATGGAGATGGCGATCTCGTAGTTCTTTCCGCAGGCAGAGAGTGCGCCTGCGGCACCAGCCCACATTGGCTATAATAAGATGGACCGATCAGCGAAATGAGGTTGTCGGGACGGTGCTGACGGACTCACGGTGTGACTGGTGTAGGTCGCTGGTTTTCCAGCAGCTGCGGTGCTGGAGAGACGTTTGTTTACGTCGGCAGAGCTTTTCGATTGGAAGGCCTGGTTGGGAGACATGGTGGTGGGACGAGGAGTAGAAAGGTGCGAGGAGGGCCAGGGCTATTTATGCGATCGCAGTGCTAGTAATGTAATGTAAATCGGGTCAAGACAGACTTTCCGGGGTCTTTGCCACGTTTTTTCCTTTCCTTTCCTTTATGGCTTCTTGTCTTGCGTGCGGGGCTTCTCAGCTCGAACACGACGACGACACTGGATCTCAGGTCTGCACGTCCTGCGGTACACTCACAAACCCCCTCAACGTCGTACTAGCCGACCATGGCTTCATCCCTTTCAATTCTGCGTATTCCGCAACGCGCACCCACAGGGGCCGTCATCTCGCACAGACAAAACGGGACCGCGACAGAAGGAACGCGGTACGTACCGACAACGTGTCTTTCTCCACGCTCTGCTAATCCCACCTGTTCAGATCGCCATGGGCACATTTATCAACACCGTACTCTCAAGGCTGAACAACCCCGGTCTGTCCCCACGCGCGGAGGCCATATTCACACAGGCAATGTCCAAGGGATCCTATAGGTGGGGACGCAGAGCCAAACTCACCGCAGGCGCGTCCATCTCCATCGCCCTCCGCGAGGCACGCAAATCAGATTCGCTCCACGACATCGCTTGCTTTCTCGACGAATCCCCCGTTTCCCTCTCCCGCGCTTTTCGTTCCGTGGTTTCCCTCCTCGATTTCTCCCTCGCTGCAACAGATCCCGCAGCACATCTTCACATCCTACATGCCCACCTTCTCTCTGTCATACACTCCGAATCTTCCCAGCTCCCTAAACCTCTCCCTTCCCTCCTCACGGCCATATCGCTACCGGCTGCCGTTCGCATAGCGTCCGACTTGTCTCACATCGTCTCCCACCACTCTCCGCCCTTGGCCATAGCTAGCCTTCCCACCCCGCCCACAGCCTGCGCATTGTTTATCCTAGGTCTGGAGGCCGAGGCACGTACGCCACTCCCACATGTCGGTCAGCTTACACGCACGCTTGCCACGCGCTTCTCTCTCGCCCAAGGCGTCGTGTCCTCGAGGTACAAAGTTCTCTACAATCTAATTGAGGAATGGATTCGTCACGTCCCCTGGTTAGACCAGTTCGCGTGCAAACCAAAGGGTGGCACTTCGCGTTCAAAAGTCCCGAAACGAACCATCGTCGCCAAGGGCATCAAAGACGTCGTTCAGTTCCACCGAGAGATAAACCAGAGTCGTATCCAAAAGGTAAATTTGGATTTGGAACTCGAATCGAGCGATTTCGAAGACGAAGACGAGGGAGATAACGGTAATGTAAGCACGCCAAAGGTGGATCGATTTGACATCCGCCCACCACGACCGGGCAAACTGCGCAAGGACAGGGCCGAGGAGAAGCAGAAGCAGAAGCAGAACACCACAGCTCTTGATGATGATGCAATGCAGGCGGCCTATCGGTTCTTGATCGACCCGTTATCGTCTTCCGCTCGCGCTATCGACGTCGCGACGTCCTCCAATGGCAAAGTTGGCGACGTGTCGTTGTTGACGCATATACTCACTTGTTCTCCTGACCAACTTTCGCGGGGCCGAGGTGTGCCTACTCCTCTCTCGCGGCTTCAGCAACTCGCGGCTTCCCGCGGAGGAAGCACCGCAGAGCACATTGCCGACGAAGAGCTGTTTGCCGAGGGCGAACTCGAGGGAACATTAAGGGACGAACAAGAACGAGAGGCGCTTGGGCCACTCTTCCAACTCAACTGGGGTGAAAACGAAAGGGGTGAAAAAGTCTCAACGGGAGAAGGATCCGCGTCCGCCGCCGCTGTGACGCGCCGCCGTACTAGAGCAGTCGCCGAGCCGAAACGAGGTGCCAAGCGCGTCGATATGGACGCGTTGGCTCGTATCCTCGGGGGTTACGGTGATAGCGTTAGCCCCAATGACGACGACGACGCTCGGGAGGATGCTTGGTTCCCGGATGTGTATGGCGATGATGATGCTTATCTGTGCGAACCGGAGGACAATGAGCTCTACCATGCTTCGCGAGATCGGATCTCGGCGGGTGGCGCCGAGGAACTCGTAAGTGATTGGAGGTGTCCCGACGATGACGACGAGGGTGATGATAATATGATTGGAGCGTTTCATAATACAGCGGAAGAACGGTATGAGCAAGAACTGTAGAGATTGGGGCGCAACTATGACGCCTTTAGGGTCCGAGCCCTTCTTCAGCCCGCCGTACATAGAGTTCAGAACGCCATGTATTCTAGATTTGTAACGTGAGCGTGAGTTCTCGTTCTGTTCCGGAGGAGCGAATCAGGATGACTCGGAGATCGTTGTATGTCGTGGAGCTCGTCGTGAACACGGTTGCTAACGCGCCACATGTGCTTCTCCACATCACGTCTTTATCACGCGGTGTCGTTGGTCCAGTATGACGTTTCGCCTATGGCTATTGAACAACTTCCTTCCCCCTGAGTGTCGCACGCTATCAGCTGCTAAAATGCTCATCCAGCGTATCATAATCTCACTCAGTAAGCAGATCAATAGATAACAGGATATCGTCTTCCTTATTCTTCTCCCGCCGCTCTCTGCTGCCCTCCGGCAGATTAACCAAGGTGTCCAGCAACGTATCATCAACGTCATATATCTTTCTAGTCATGACGAAGGAACTCGCAAGAAATAAAATTCAGATCGATGGTTCTAAAGCGTCTATCGCCTCGTGGTCGTGGCCCAATCCCGTGGGTCCGGCGGATCAAACCCCTTTGGAAACACCTGTCGAACGTTGATATTGATACGGGCGCCGCTCATATAGCGCTCATAATGCTTCCAATCGCCGTCACGATCGCCCTCGGAATCGGGATGTTGCGAAAAGTGTTCGGGAAGGGTGCCTTCTAATATTCTTGGAACCCCTATTTTTTGGTTTTGAAATGTCGAGACGATAAAGTGGAACGAGACGACTGACCGTGATAGGCGCGTCTGCAGAGTGGACCGGACATGATCAGGACGTCGCCAGATCTGAGGAGGATGGGGGTCGGTTCAGTGTCCCGAGTGAGACCGCCGATGAGGAATATGGCTGCGTTCCCTAGTCTGTAGAATGGTGGAAGAAGGGGTGGTTATATGTAGGTGGCAACTTACGAGATCGACACGAGCGGTGAAGTTGCACAGAGCTCTGAGCGGTCCACGTGAGCCATGAGTGTGTCCTGCGAACGGAGTCAGGACAATTTCAAATGGCGTGGCGCTGTTCACCTTTGCCTGATAAAAGTTGACGATGCCAGCGTCGGGTTCTGTGATGATGATGTGTAAGCTCTTGCCATGTGGCAGAACGACCGCTGATAACGAACCATAGGTATCGTTCCACGTTCTCCAGTCGTCTTCCCCCCATCCGTCGAGGCTGTTTGTGCCAAAGACCGAATTCCAGGGTACGGAGCCGACCGCGCGCTTGCAGAGGTCCCTGAGAAAGGGATCTATTTCTCCCTTGCCTTTCGAAAAGTCGTATTGCTTGCTTCCCCAATGGTACGACCAGCCGATGTTTGCCCATCGCAATTTCGGTACGAGATCCGAGGCAGGTCGATCCGAGGCAGTTTTCGACGGTTCTGGGGGTGGTTTGTGGAGCGACTGGAGGGAGGAAAGGTTGTGTACGGAGGCGGGGTCGTTGGCGATGAGCTGTCGTGGACCGGAGGACGATGATCTAGGGAAGGGTGCGGGATCGGTCGACGCTCTAGTGCGGACGAGGGGTGATTCTGAAGGCGAAGAGAGGGAAGCGAGGTGAGCGTTCCAGATTCCTTCTGGAGGAAGGACGTAGTGGGTGTCGAGGTTGGTTTCGTTTGGGTGACGGGCATGGTCGCGGAG
>JBBPOR010001234.1:0-13262 GCA_038091555.1 Leccinum sublutescens
GAAAGAGAGGGTGGGAACAAAATCTTCGACCCAAGTTGTTTATATAGTGCAGTGGGAGGTACAAACAAATGCAAATAAAAATTTAATGTCCGCTTTTTTAAAAATCAAGTGTGGGAATTTGGGCTTAAATGATAGTTTTGTATAAAAAAAAATTTGTGAGAAAAAAAAAACTCTAAGTGTTTCAAAAAAGTTAAGTTTTGGCAACACTTTTTCTGCAACACTTTTCACACTTTTGACAACATTGTTGGTGGACTTTTTTGTCAACTTTTTTTTTACTACACTTTTTTACTACACTTTTGACTACACTTTTTACTACACTTTTTCGGTACACTTTGGTACACTTTTTTCACTACATTTTCTTCACTACACTTTTTTACTACACTTTTACTACACTTTTTACTACACTTTTTCGGTACACTTTGGTACACTTTTGTCACTACATTTTCTTCACTACACTTTTTTACTACACTTTTACTACACTTTTTACTACACTTTTTCGGTACACTTTGGTACACTTTTGTCACTACATTTTTTTCACTACACTTTTTTACTATACTTTTTTTTTGACTACATCTTTTTGACTACACTTTTTGACTACACTGTTACTACACTTTTTACTACACTTTTTACTACACTTTTTACTACACTTTTTCGCTACACTTTGGTACACTTTTTTCACTACATTTTTTTCACTATACTTTTTGTACACTTTTTTGTACACTTTGGTACACTTTTTTCACTACACTTTTTCGGTACACTTTGGTACACTTTTTTCACTACATTTTTTTCACTACACTTTTTGTACACTTTTTTTGTACACTTTGCTACACTTTTTTCATACACTTTTTTGTCCACTTTTTTCATTACACTTTTTACTACACTTTTTTGGTACACTTTGGTACACTTTTTTACTACACTTTTCACTACACTTTTTCAGTACACTTTGGTTACACTTTTTTGGTACACTTTTTTGTACACTTTGGTACACTTTTTTATCCTAACCAGACAACCTAGATTAGCCAATGTCTTGTCTTCTAATTTCCATAATCACTGATTTTTTCTGATTTTTCCCACCGCTAATTGCTGAGTTACAGCATTTTAAATAATACTAGACTGTTTGGTAGTGAGCGTCTGGTTAGGGGGCGTCTGGTTAGTGAGTGCTAGTTAGTGTCCTTGGTGATGCCTGGTTAGTAAGCATCTGGTTAGGGGGCGTCTAGTTAGGGGTCAGCTGCCAGTGGTTAATGAGCGTCTGGTTAGTGTGCTTGGTAATGCTTGGTTAGCATTTGGTTAGTGAGCGTCTGGTTAGTGTGCTTGGTGGTGCTTGGTGAGCGTCTGGTTAGTGCGCTTGGTGATGCTTGGTGAGCGTCTGGTTAGTGTGCTTGGTGGTGCTTGGTGAGCGTCGGGTTAGTGTGCTAGGTCAACTGCTTGGTGAGTGACTATGAACACTATGAACACTATGGCACTATGGTCACTATGAACTATGACACTATGTGAACTATGAGTAGCTATGAATATACTATGACACTATGGTAACTATGTCAACTATGTCAAACTATGTGTCGACTATGAACTACTATGCAACTATGAGAACTATGGCAAAATTCCTGTTTTGCTGATGATCGGATGTGATGGTAATTGGGTTCTTCTGAAAAGGATAACGTCCGCGCGTAGGTAAGCAAGGCGGCAAGCCCTCCGCTGCACAGTTGCTCGACAGGAACAGTTTGCTTGAGTTCGAGTATTGATGAACTTGAAGACCTTGTCAAACCAGAAGCACCTGCAAACCATGGCAGCGAACCGCGTGCTCAGTAGATGAGAAGATATGCAAAAGATTCTATGTCGTCACGACGTCCTAATTGTGCTCCCAAATGGCTATTGATCGAAGCGAATGTTGGGGTCCCAGTGAGATGGGTGGCACCGATGAATGGAAAGTAAATCCCGGTGGTTGAGTCACGGTATCGTTGAGCGACCCCGAAATCCACGATGAAAACCGTATGAGAGTTGTCGCCAAGGCCTGTAAGAATGTTCTACGGTTGTATATCACCGTGGATATAACCATGGGCATGTATGGATTGTAGTCGAAAAATCTGTGCACGTGTTTGAACTTTGCGATGCCCAGTATTAAATGGCAGTTTACTTACAAGTTGTCCTGCAAGGTCTTCAATTGTACGGACATGAAACCTCTTTCGTTTCTTGATGAAGTCATATAACGAAGGGCCAAGTAGGTCTAGAACTAGTCCGTCGTAACTAGTTTCCCTGCCAAACCAGTGAGTGCGAGGGATTCCTTCAGTTTGTTCAAGTTCCTTCAGGATGCTATATTCACGCTCGACAGACGATACGCCATCAAGAGAAAGCTCAAGTTTTATTGCGTAAGACTTGTGAGTGAAGATATTCACCCCTCAGACTGTAAACGCTTGCTGGAACGCATGAAATGTAAGCTGCAATCCCCCACTGCACTACCAGAACTAATGGGGACCGAGGTAGGCTGGCAGCCGTTTCAACGAACATAACATACCGTACGTTCCTGAACCCAGTTTCTCCTTGATTCTAAATCCTCCATCGACCCGCACAGGGACGAGATTCTGGCTCATTTCGTTGAGAATTGGGGACAGGCTGGCTGGATCGCTTTGATGGTTGACACTTGAAACTGCAACAACGTCGCAGGCCCTCGACGCGTGCGTCTATTACCCATATATGCATAACTAACCTTTGAAGTTCTAACTCCGGAACCTTCACTACCCTTCTTGCTAACACTGATAGATTCGGATTGTATATTGCCCGGGGGCGAACGGCCCATCATAAGTTTCAGCAGCCAGTAGCTGCTAGCCCCTCTGTCAGTCAGCCGCCGTCAGTACGGCCACCACCGGGTCCCGACACCCGTGACTTGGTCCACCGCAGCACAATTTTTTTTTCGCCCTGGTCACAACTTTCTGGCATTACAGCAATGTCTCCCGTTTTTTCTGCTCAGTCACCTCCCCTCCGAGAGCCTTCCACCCCTGCTGACTCCGGTGGTCTGCATGCAGTTGCATACCGTTTCAGCGGTACTCATTTACATTCAATTCCACGCTCACTATCAACACAAGCTTATCAGCAACTTTCTCCGACAAAGAATGTCGTTCCAGAATCAGTCAACCTTCGATCCTTGGAATCCAAAGTGTGGCACAACTCTCAAGGTAAGCTCCACACCCATTAGATTGGATCCGATGCTGAATGTGTGGAATCCTGGCGCAGTCAGAGTCAGTCCTACACCCTCATATGTGCCGAGTACGGGAACCTCGGCCACGGTTCGGAAAGGGACGGTATCTCACTATGGTATGTGAGAATTCATCTGTTAATCCTCACCCACAAGCTCATAGTTGATCGTGTAGCAGTCTCCACGACTGCCGCCCACATTCTCCGCGATAAGGGAGATAAAGATTGTGACGTCAGTCCGAACATCGCTGTATTCATTCGTTGATGCTTACTGCCTGTTAGTTATATTCGGGTGTCTCATACAGAGACTTTCTCGCGTTGTCGCGCAAAATCGAGAATTCATCCCGACCCCTACGTAAACCCAAGTAAGCTCCCCCTTCATGTGATGAAACAGATTGATTTAATTCAACCTTATTCCACTCGCTTTTCCAGGCTATCATATCTCGCAAAGGAGCAAACGATCATGGTCCAATGGCCGAGTCGCGTTCACGATGCTCCCGCGGACGAGCTTGTCGTTTTATTCAGGAAGCACGAGAGTGCTTCCCACTCCCAGCACGACTTCCGGGTCAGTGCCGGTACCGGCCGCACTATCATCACCGAGGAGATTACAGCAATCCCTGATTTAACCGTCACCTGCAGCTCCATGAAGGCGATGATCCTCAAACATCTCTTCATCTTCGAATGCGCGTTCTCCCAGCCTGGCGACGAGCTCTTTTCTAAAGTCAAGAAACTTGTCAAAGCGCTTCCCGATATTCGGATGGTTTTCGTCATCATAATTGAAGAACGAAACAAGTACCGGTCTCCCAGCATCAACTCTCTCGCATGGGATTTATTCGAGAGCGATCCCTCTCCTCTTGATCTACCCCAATTCCTACGACTCGTCAACGACGAGGCCAAGCAGTCAGAGAAGAACCGAGTTTCGGAGCATTCGCCAGAAGGGTTTGTGGGTCCGGTTTCCGCCGGAGGTCATATTTGGTGCGATATCAGCCGCGTCCAGTACTACGTGTGGGTGAGGGGAGATGACGGAGAGCTCGAGGTCAAACCCAAGTCGATGAAGCATACGGAATGTTGTGCTTACGGGGTATTTCTATTGCCTGTTTCGTAGTCTCGAATTTGATCAATTCCAATAGGAAATCCCAGTCCCTCGTGACGGTTCCGACATGGAACATGTCGGGCAAGTCATGAACAATGGTTTGGCTCAGATCAGAGCAGCCATAGCGGAAACCCATCGCGATGTCTGCGCTCAGTTGCAAGTCCCGGTCGATGCGAGCGCTTTCACCATGCCGATCATCCTCCCAGAGAGCTGGGACCATTTGAGGAAAGCGCGTTGCTCGTGGTGATGGAACGGTTACCGCCACTTACTCTCTGCGCAGTCGCACTCCCGCAGACTCGGACTCGGACTCGGACTGAATTGTATTTTTTTTACAATCACACCCCAATCGTCGCGTCGCCTATGCTGTCTTCCGAGTCGTGTATGTTCAGTTAGTATTACTTATGTAGAGCAATAGAGTAGTACGTGAAATCCGTCCCGAGGTAGGGATCCGAATCCCAGAAAGTCTCATCATGTGACCTATACCACGCGTTTGATTTTCGGCGTTCGCGAGGTCAAACGACCAGTACTAGTGTGGCCAGTGACAAGTCAAGACTATGAACAACGACTGCCAACCCACTCGACGACACTTCAACTCACCGTAGCAGTCCCTCCAAGATGACCTGGCGACTGCCAACCACTCGACGACATATTACACCTCAACTCGTCGAGGAAATGTCGAGGGAAGTTAGACCTCAGACCGTCATGTGCGTCATCGTCCATTGCGCCCCGCCCTGCAATCTTACGAAAAATTAGGACCCTCCCCAAGAGCTTTTCCAGCTCTGAGCTCGTTGCTCACCTTGAGTGACTGGAAGAGATGCTCACTCGTTGGGTACCGCTTCCCTCGATAGTCCACCGGGTCGGGCGAAAAGGTGGTGAGTCCAGAGAACAGATCGTTTGCGTAGTAGAACAGGATACACTTGGGAGGTTCAGGAACGACCGCACCCGCTTGTCTCGCTGGACGATCCTGCTGCTTTTGCTTCGCTGGTGACGCTGTCCCGGGGGCGAGGCAGAGTGCGGACGCGAAGGCGGTGGGAGCTCTGGTGGGTAAGTCGCAGGCATTCTCTCCTCCGCGTTCAAATTACGTGAACGGTTGACAAAGATCTTGTTCTCATTTCGAGAGAACGCTGCCACCTCTATCCTCGCAAATTTCTACGGCAACCCCCATGAGGCACTCGCCAACCCAAACTTTATGCACCGACGACGACGACGGGCCTTGCGTGGCCAACATGCTCCCATCGTGAAGCTGCAACTAGAGGACAATCTGGAGCCTGATACCCTTTCGACACAGTTCGAAAGCTTTGCAAAGGAGGGTGACCTTGAAAGTATGTCCAGTTTCGTCGAGTTCACTCGTGAAACTTTGACAAGTGTATCTAGTATTGGTCATCGTGTCTGGTCTAGTACAAAAGTCAGCGCTGACATACACATGGTCCTCTTCTGTCGAAACTGACCTTTTTTGTCGTTTTGTAGATCAATTTCGCTCACCCGCCGTGCAGCGCTATGTACACGACCTCGCCACGGAGCTCGGCGATCATATCGACAATATTACGGGGACGCTGTCCATGTTCATCGAGATCGGTGAGGGCGTGCGTGGGCGTTTTGGGAAAGCAGTACACTGATATGCTATACAGGTGTTCCAACAATCAGGTTCCATCAAGAACATGCTGCAAAGAATTTACTGAATCTGTTGACTGTGTCGACATTCTTTTCTGCGGTCACCGCAACTACCCTCCAGTTTTCCTACAATTCAACAATGTGTTGGCGGATTCCGTGAACACGTTTTGGTTTTCATCGCTGGTATTCAGTATCACCGCCGTAAACAGTGTTAGGGTTAACCTGGAAGCAGGCTATGTAGTAAGTCCTTTGGCTTCTGAACGTCATTAAATCAGCTCATTGACATCATCGAGCCGCTCTCCTGGGCATAGGTGGTGGGTCTCATCTAGATCAAGCGGTCTCTGCTTGTATTCTTGGTGATGTCCGTAGCCTGCTTCTCTGCTGGGCTCATGCTTTTCACATATTCATCTGGACAGGTGCGCAGACTCGCTCCTCTATCGTCATACTTAGGTTTAGTCGTTTTCATCAGGGCTGTGTAACTTCAACGATAATCACCGTTCTGACGGCGAGTACACCCTTTTGACTTTGCACATCGTTGATGCTCACTCCAGACGACAGGCTGTCACACCGCTTGGTCTTGCTGCAGTCTCTGCCTGGTTCGCATCAAGATAGATATTTGTCCAACACAAGGGACAAAAGTGGCTTGAGGAGGTGATTTCGGAAGCGACGAACGCACGAGCTCGCCGAATATCACTGCGCTGGTGCAGCGTGCGTGTCGCTGCTGCACGAGGTTTCTTGCGACACCTTACAAGTTGGATCATCAAGCCCAGAAGACCCAAGGAGCTACTCCCCATCGTAGAGACCGCTCGACCATTGTACCACCAGGAACCCGCTCCATATGTGCCTAAATCTGGTGCAGCCCTCTCCGTTTACTCGATCGCCACCGAGAATCCAGCTTCCAGTTACCGAGGGACGGTCGGATGAGATTACAGAGACCCGTCATTCTGATGCTCGTCAGCAATTCGTCAATGCGATCCGGTTAGTGATCATGCTACAGGCCACCGCTCGATCCATGTCGCCACGGAGAAACTCTTCGTTTGATACCCCGATATCTCCTATCTCATCAGCCGTGGCGATGATGTCGCCTGGCCGATTCCCGGATCCCGGAATGACATTGCGTGCATTGAGGGTAACCAGCGCCATCAACAAATTAAAGGCATTAGATAAGCCGCAAGAGCTGGGCGCTCACCAGGCGCTTGGTTCGGCACCTCCAGTTCTCTCCGAATGGAAAATACTTGGCGACTTCGAGGTTAGCTACGCCTGTCGGCGGTCCTCACCAGCCTGACAACACAGTCAGTTGGAACAAGACATCGATGATATTCCGCGTAACAGGGGTGAGTTACTCAATATGGAGTCTTGTCACCTCATGCTTAGACGGCGCTTAGGAAAGCATTATCACTCACCGTATGCTGAGTGCTCGTGCACGTTCGAGGGTTTATTGGTCAAGTCGCTTGGTATGGTTATCATTTCCTGTGAACAATGCTGTTGAACTCAACCTTACAACGAGGTCTCGCGAATACTGCTCACCTGGCTCACACGCAACGGTCAAGGTGTGGTCGGAAGTATGATCGTTTACCTCTCAATTGTCAGAGATTCTGACAAATCCGATAGGATGGTGTGTGTAGAAAAACAATAGACAAACATGGTTCTGTCTATCATATGGCTTCCCACAGGGGATGGTGGGATATTCACTTCCGAAGGATCAGCCCGGTGCCGACAATCATGTAAAATGGCATTCTTATCCGTCGAAGGCAGTGACGTGGTAAACCTAGTGGGTGTTCTCGTTTTAGCGAGGTGTGTTTCTGCAACGCATTGACTCTATTTCCAGGATATCCACGGAAAAGTTGTAGATATGTAAGTACAACCTCGGACACGTCCGGTTGACCAACGTGGCCATGACACCCGACTGCACCCGATTGGTGGGTGTAGTGCCATCAATAACAACACGAGCTGACGGGCCCCAACCCAGTTGGCATACTAGAGGTCGAGAAGCGTATCATTTGTACGTAACCGACTGATTCGAATTTCTTTCGTGATTATTCATGCGATTTACCAGTATATAATATGCATAAGAATAAGGGAAAGGTGAGCAAAGCGACCTACGCACGTTGATTACTCATATTTAATATCTTTCACAGCCAAACGCCGTTTGCCAACGATGTCCGGAACATTGTTATGGCAAGAAAAAGAACGCTGTCTTAATCTCAGCTGGGAAAGTGAGGACTGGTGGACTGGATGTGGACACGCACTAACTCCACGTCATCTCTAGGCTGCTCCTCAATCATGCATGCTCGAAATCGTACGAGACCGAGATTGGGCCGAGTACGCACAGACGTCTCGACTAAATCTGAAACACATATCAGCTCTCAAGGGCGTCGTCGACTTTTCAGGTCCATGTCACCTTGGTGGTAAAGACGACCAGTTTCGTGCTTTGTGGTAGCAAATGTTGGTATCCTTATTTTCGTGACTTTTGTCATGGTTGCTTATCGTTTTTCTCAGCGGGCGATGTACATATTTGGGATCGAGAGACGGCAGCTTCATTGCACTGTATACGACCTCAAAATGCTCCCGGCGTCGGGATCTGACGTGTCTGGGTTGTAATTATGCCATAGACGAACTTATGATGCTTGCTACGGGAAGTCACGACGGTACGATCCGTATTTACTCGACGTCGCCGTTGGAGGGACGAGAAGGCGATGGCGAGTCGTATCTGGAAAGACATACCGAGGGCGATAGGGAACAAGTTACTCTGTTCCTTCAGGTGGCTAACATTCGTTTGATCACACTCTACATTCTTTTCTTGCCCTTCTCCATAAATTAGTATTATTCGTTTTTTTGTTTTGTTTTTCTTATTGGGGTAGACAATTCGGGGTCATTTATTCGCGCTGACCTTGCGGTCTACTGGTATGGAATCAGCTAATGTATGGTAGGCTGCCAAGTGATAGATTGATCATCTGTGCGCACACAGAGTCGGAATGAGGGTGTTCGCTGATCCTTCCTGTCGCACCCCCTTGCTCTCAACGTGTGCTCATCCACCGTTCATGTGGGCAATGGAAGCAAAGCATAGCGAGCGAATGATACATGAGTCGTACGACACCATGGAGATCATTGAAGCGGCAATGACTCCATGCCACAAAACACGTGGAAAAATACGCAGCAGCCGCAGCCATTGCCGATGTGGTCAAGGCAGTGGCAGAATTCGACGTGGCAGTCGTGGAAGAGGGCCGTTTCCCCTCTCTGCCTAGCCCATTTGACAGCAGCCCGTTCTACCTCTTCGATGGTGTACGCAGGCTCCTTGAGCGCACGACAGCGCTTTTTGTGTACTTTACTTATCCAGTGCGCATTCAGCGCGGCGTCCGTCTCGTAGTACCTGGCGTGGCAAGGTGAGCGGTGAACGAACGACAGAGGGCGGGACGGAGAGACGCACTTTGCACATTCGACGCAATAGTGTTGGGCGAGACCCGGTTTCTCTGAATCCAGCGGCTGTGACCGACGGGGGGGAACGTGAGGTGGGGGCGGGGTCCAGGGTAGAGAGGAGATTAGCTCGTCAGTCAAATCACTCTGCGCCGACAACCCATTGCCGCATTAACGGACCGCACGATACCGGCATTGGAAATAAAAACAAGGGGTATGTTCTCGGCCTTTGTCGATCTGATGCGGGCGGGGAGGGTTCTGGGCGCGCCGCGCGACAGGGCCACGCGGAGGGAGCTTGGCTTTGGATTGGACGAGTTACTTTCGGATCAAGGTCGATCAGCTGTATCTGATCGTGATCTTTTGTTCGGACTTGAAGAACGATGTGCATCAAAGTGCCAGTGTTTCGACGAGTTAAGTTGGAAGTGTACATACCCTCGTACGAGAGGCTCAGTGAATATCGAGCTGAGCTTTATGGGCGCGAGAGCGTCGTAGACGACCCATTTAAATTGTTATGGATCGGATTCCTTCCTTGAGAAGTAAATCCCAGTGTGGCCGGATAACAAGTTTTCTTGGTTGACATAAGCAACGTCAGTTTTGTCGGAAAACGAAAAGTTGGCGGTAACAGCATCCTCGTGGACGGTCCAAGGTATGTATTCATAAGGTACAAGTTCAAGTTTTCGGCGAAGTGATTATGAAAAAATCTATACAAAGTACAAGGTGGACGCCTCAAGTCTTCACCATGGTTGTTCCTGCACACGGACGAACAGAAATAATCCGTCTCACTCAGAGTGCGGGCATCGTTGACACATGATGCAAGCTGGTTCTATCCTCAGCTTGACCGCTTCTCTATAGAACCGCGTGAGTGGCTCGACACTGTCCACTGTCAGACCCAAGCTGTAAGCACTCACTCTGTGTTTTACCGAACAGTACATCGACCTTTCTATCGTCGTGGAAGGGCTGGCCACACCCCTGGAATTGCACAAATACCAAGAAGGACTTTCGGTACGCCGCCGACAGGCTTGTTGCCTCTTGATGCTGTATGCACGCTTTGCACTCGGTCGAGACAAAGAAACCGCAGGCAAGCTTGGTTCGTCCTCTGATTCGGATTCCGAGTCCGATGGGTATACATCTAGATCGTTAGAGACACCACCGTCGTCATCGTCACCGTCATCGGGTTCTGGGTCTTCTTCACTGGAATCGTTTGTTATTCGATGAGTGGTCAATTTAAATCACATTCAATCATTATCGAGATCGTTACCCTGGGGTACAGGAACCTTTGTGCACGGTGTCTTGTAGGGTTTCGCGGGAGCAGGGGCCTGAATGTTGTTAGGAGGCGCGTTCGGTGCACGCGTTGTCTTCCGTTTCGTCATTGATAACCCTTGCGTTGTATGTGGCCTGGTCGGCGCACTGCTTGCCGCCGCTGCGCCTAACTTGCCGCAATAATCAAAGCCATTGTGAACTTGGGCTTCTGACCACAGTGCTACCAATCGACGCACATCGAAGATATTGATTGACGTTGATGATGCTGTGACTCACAATACACAGTTGGACCGCTTTTTGCGGGATGGGTGCAGCTCTCTGTTAGCCTACGTTTCTTGGACCCTCTTTGGGCTGAGGATGGGACTGTGCCGCTGGGTCACGTAGGTCACGTTAGCCGCTCCTTGTGCGGCGCACGTTTCCCCGCAAAACCCGTGCGTGCCAGATTTCGGCCTCTTGTGGCAGTTCTGAACGGACTCCCCACAGATCCAGAACGACGATAGAACCAAGAACATCATAGCCGCAGACTCGAAGCCATCGTAAATTACACCGATTGACGACCACAACGATGACCTGCTCCGTTAAGTAAGTAAAGGTTCAGAGCAGACGTGCGGTCGGACAACTGCCTCGTATTCGCCACGTTTGTGGCGCGACGCGGAGCTCAGTAGCGTGACAATTCATGCCACATAAGTTGCTGCATCTCATGATTACTATGCGTGCTCCGGTTGATACCGCGTCCAGCTCGCGATAAGACTAGGTAGGGACTAAACGTCCCGGTTCTCTTGTTAACTCACCGCTCGTCATAATAGTGTCATATCTAGCCGTATCTCTTCTCAGATAGTGGCAGAGAAGCTTCATCCATTTGAATTTGTGTAGGTGTGTTCAGACTCATTGCATCCTCGATGTTGATCCGGTTTCGTTATTTTGGCTTGAAACTTTCGTGTATCGTGACCGAATTGGTTGGCAGTGCACAACGAGGCAATTGTCACTCCTATAAAGTGCCTGGTGACTAACAGTACACAGGTATCAAAACATTTTAGGACGAAGCACTCTAACTCTTTAACTGCGCGTGTAGGGTTGCGGTCTCCGGCAGTCCAGGCTCGGTCGGTCAACTGCCTTTAGTGTACATGACGATGAATCTCGGAGTAATTGGTTCCTGAATCCCGCACCACGACCCTGTCACCCGGATCAGAATCTATCCATTCCGAATCAGCAAACGGAGGTAGCAAGTGGGAGATGACAAACCAAATGGTTTTTGCTGGGATTTTGCGGCAGCACGACATTGCACACAATCTTTACTCGATACGGTGAACTCAGGCAGAGGTTCGAAACGGTCTGGGACCGCGTGCTCCAGAGAGTGGGAGACAAAGTGGATATCGCCCTTTCTTTCATTGCAAAGTATGTCCGTATGTCCTGTGACCCGCCATTACTTATTTGATGCGACCAAAGACCAAACCGATCAGACACCACTTATGGGGTAACGTGCTTGTACGGCCTGGGGGAGTGCGCCGGAAATATGCACGAGTTGTGCGTTGCCAAGTACCACCCGACTTCAGAGTGGTGGCCTTTTCTCCAATGCCTCAACTTTCAAGGCCGGGATCAAATCGGACTACGCGCAACGGCCGTCAACTGTGCCGCAACGGCGGGATTCGAGTGGGAGACCGACGAGGCAAGCCTGTGCGCCGGCGACGATGGACAGGGGGACGAGGGCGTCAGGGTGTGGACAAGGTTTATCGTTAGAAGGTGCGGCGGGTGATGTTGCACTGCGCTGACCTTCCTTTGTTACCAGTAGCCCCGAACGTGACACGTTCAAACCCGGACTTTACTATATTACAGATTCCACAAGAACTCCAGTCGCATAATACCTACTGTGCCCTTAGTGCCCATGTCACAAATGCACTGTGAGGTGTGGAACGTGCGTAATAGCCGAATGCCTCCGTTGAATTCTAGACTCTGTCTGCAGGCCGACATTCAGCGATGCAGGGACTACAACATTTCCTTACTGGCCAAGACATCAGATGGATAGGATATCTCGAACAACTTGTCGATCGTCGCTGATGTCCCGGTTTTCCATCTGTTCTTCCACTCACGTTCGACTGATCAAAAACGATGAGCACGATCTAGAGAACATCAGACCGACATTCCCTCCAAACAGCGCCCGTACTTTTGATATTCCACAATCGGACTTCATCCGGCGGCATCTTGGCGCGACCGTTGTACGTTTGTCCATTGCATTGCGGAAAGGTGTGGCATCGAACGCAACCCCGTCACGATACCGGAACTAATGGCCAACCTAGAATTCATAGGCTTTCGCATCTCCAACATATGAAACGAGGTACATGTATATACATGATCAGACGAACAAAATCCGCGAAGCGAGGGGTCTTCTGATTTCTTGCATCCATTTGGACTTTTCACGGCGGTGCGAGCGCATGTCTTGCCGCAATATGAATGGGTGACACCTGCAACGTCGACATAATTTGGTTTAATGCCACAAATTTATTTCGGGGCGTTGATATGAGTCGAGTGAAGAAAGGCGTAAAAGAGCGTGCGAAGGAACGCACCTGGCAAAGATGGGATGTGACATCAGGAAATTGATGAGGTAATGATATGACTAGTTAAATGTGCCAAACAGTTGTAATTCAGACAGCCATTGAAATAACTATCTAACCTCTGAGCATTCTTGATCTGGGTGTTA
>JBBPOR010001235.1:0-13241 GCA_038091555.1 Leccinum sublutescens
TGACTGGTACTCAGTGTAGTGAATGCGAATGAGGTGGCGACATGATGAGTTGCTCCCGATGTGGAAAGCCCATCGCTTCCCATTCTTCTTCACGAATTTCTCGTTGTCTCTGGGCTTTCGTAAGTCATTTGTTTTTTTTTTTCTGTCAGGCTTGTGCTTCCTGAATACATACCGACAGACCGTACACCATCTTCCCTTCAACAACTCAACACTGCCACTGTCTGGCTGAATGAACTTGATGGTAACACAGTCAGAAAAGATTGTGAGTAAGTCTTCGGTGTTTCCTTTCTTTGTCTTGTGCAGCTTGGGACTGGGAATACCATAATCCAGCTCCTCTGGCTCTGTTGTCTTTCGTTCTAACTTTAGCACTGGCTTCTTTTTCAGGTCAATTATGCACTGTACCTCATTGTCCTGTAAGTCCTTTTCACTGCCAACGTATCCAAGTCTGTCTTCATGGACAGTTTCAGCATCGCTGCCCTGTCGTGCCGCCACCTGCTCAATATCCGTATCATCATGGCAATCCTCAACCTCTTCAATCGGTGTCGGAATGCTTCGACTACCATGCCGAACCTTTTTCCGTGATCGTCTTGAGGTATGTCCATGCTCAGAGTCCCCACTTTCTGTCTAATCGCTTTCACTGCTACCAGACCCTTTTCGAGTCCTTTTCGTGGGTTTGGCCTTCTGAGTTGGCGCCACCTGCTTGTCTTTCAAGGACAGACGGGAGTGAGTGCTGCGGCCTTTCTGAGTGTCGGCTTTCCATGCTTGACCTTCGCCAGCCTTCTCTGTCAGAACGCGGGACCTGTGAGACTTTCGAGTACTATTGGAGGGTCCGGGCATAGTAGTAACAGTCACTGGCAGATGTTGAAGCTAATGAGCAGGTACACAGCTTCAAAAAAAATCAAGGTCTATTATAGTAGTGAACACGTTGTTCGAGTGAGGGAGGCCCAGTGGAACTACCATAAAAGGGAAGTGCGGACCATTTGCACTTCCCTTTTATGGTAATCCTGTTGATCGAATCAATTTTTTCAACACTCATAAAGAGCTATTACTCACCTACTATGATACGCCACAGACATTTGCCAGTTGAATATTGGTAGTAGGAGGATGAAAGATGGATGGGGCAATGGTAAGAATTGGATGATGAAGGAAAAAGGTGATGTTGGTAAAATTTGTCACACGTCACATTGTGACTATAATGACTAACTCACTGTGACATTGTTAGGTGATCGGCATAACCGGTTTGTAATAAACTAACTATGACCGGCTATGTAACTGCATGTAACCATTTGAAACCGGTCTCCGATGGTTCGGTCTAATCTAACACTGAACTTCTAATTTCCATAACTGGTTAGGGTTACAGTTACACCAAAAAAGGTAGAGAAACCGGACTGAACCGGATCTTAAAACGCTATATGTGCCAATGATCTCATTCCATCTCATTCATCCCTGTCGTCATTGCTGTCCCTGTTGCCAGTGAATTGTGTCTTGTCTCGTTGTGGTGACCATCGCCAGTGATCCTGTTCCATCCTGCCATCTCGTTGCCGCTGTGCCCATGTGCCAGCTATCCTTTCTTTGTCTCATTCCATCTCGTTCACCACCGTCGTTGTGCCCGTGTGCCAACATTTCGTTCGGAGTCCCTGCTGTAAATGCATGCCAGCATACTCATTCTCTCTTGTCTCGTTTCATCACCACCTTGTATAATATCATTACTTTGTTTTCGTCTCATTTCCATCTTGTCTTTGACTCATTTTCGTCCCATTTTTATCTTGATTTTGTTTGTTTTTCGTCTCGTTCTGTTCTGTTTTTGTCACAGTTCGTTTGTGCTCCATTTTGCTGATCATCAAAAGGAGTCAGATGCTCGCACCTACATTGAGCCCTGCTGCATGTTGTTCACCACTGTCCCCTCCTGCGTATTTGTTGTCTCAGTTATCGCCACTGTCCATGTTGTCATCATCGTCGTCTCCTTTACCATCTGTCACACTGCTGTTCCAATTCACACCATCGTTTTCACTGACCAACCTGCTTGCTATCCTGCCACCCCGATCCCTCATTACAAACATCAGTGTGTGCCCCATTCCCGTTCCCACCCCATTCCAGCCTTTGCTCAATCGCGTCGCTGCATGGCAGCGCAACCTATTTATTTTCGCTTCAACCAAGTGTTGGCCACATCAGCTGTTTATTTTCCATTTCTTTCGTCTGTTTGTACTCACCTTCCCCCCCAATTTCTTGCAATGCATGACCAGGAGGTCATTATTAAGTCCTGTGTGGGGGGGGAGACTCATTCCTTTCTTCTCCGTTTCATTTTTTGCACTTTTATCTTGACATTTTGTTGATTTCCAGTCCGAAAATCGTCACTTTTGATGTACTGTTCCATTTATTCGCATTTTATTTCGCTGTTCGCCATCCCGACTCCATTCTTATTGCTTGCATGCCATTTAGAGTCCCTGCTGTGACGCATGCCAGCATACTCACTTGTCCTGTTTCGTCATTGCCAAAGTTGTGCCCATTGCACATCATCATTCCCGTCTTGTTTTGCCATTGCCATCATTTCGTTCCATACGTTTTTATCACATCACCTTGGTTCATTTTTGTTTTGTTTTGTTTTGTTTGTTTTGTTTGTTTCATTAAGTTGTCTCTGTGTCCGTTTGATCAGCTGCCGTCAAACCATTAAAGAAAAAGAACATCCGCTGGTAGAAGAGTCATTGAAAGTCGATCGAGGAAGACAAGTTGGGTCGGACTCTTGCATTAGTTTGTCTCATTTCAATTCATTTTGTTCGTCTCATTTCTGCCTTCATTTAGCTCATCTGGACCTGCACACCAACACACTGCCACTATTCAACATGACACTGACTCACACCCATTCCCGCCATCATCGTCGACTCATCACGCCCCATCTCGATCCCGCTCAATTTTGTTTCATCTTCGTCAACATGTACATAGTATTCCGTCTTGTTTGTGCTTCCGATGCACCACACTCATTCCATTTTTATCATGCACTCATTCCGTTTTCACCATGCTCGTCCTGTTTTCATCCCACGTTTCATTTTCATCATGTTTCATTTCATTCCGTTCCGTTTTCATCCTGCTGTCTTGTTTTCCTCTGTTTTCATCACATTTTTGTCTTGTCTTCACTCATTTTCATTCGTTTTTGTCTCATTCCATCCTGTTTTAATCATTCCCCATTCGTTTCATTTTCGCTCCATTTCATCGAACATCAAAAAGGAAATACTGTCACCAGAAGAGAAGGAGAAAGAGGCACGAAGAAGAAAAGTCGAGTCGGACACTCACACCTTGGGATCACATTGAAGGTATAGATGCGAAAGATGCACGACGAAGACAAGACAGGTCGGACTCCCACAAATGTGACCATTTTCATTTTTTATTCTGACATGCTTATTGTTTCCCATTTTGTTTAGTGATTTTCTTTCATTTCATTTTGTTTTCGTTTAGCCCGACACAAACACGGACACCATAATACCAGACCCCCGCTGTTCCATTTATTTCATTTTTTATTTCTCATTTCCATTTATTATCGTTTCCGAGTTTCGTTTTCATTTAGCCAGACTCCCAGTAGACTTGATGACCAACATACAACGGACTTGCCGAAACTTTCCATTTGCCATGACTCAGACACCCTCAGACACACCTCTTCACAACTCGGTACCGTCGTTAATGGCCAAGTCCTGTGTGGACCGCACGAAATCAGTCACACTCCATTCAGTCTCGAGTTGAGGCTTCCACTCCCACTACACATCACTCCCATCATCATCCCCCTTGTTTCAGCTTTGCTCGTCAGCTGACTAGGGACAGTCAGCATTCAAGTCCTGTGCAGTTGTGGAGCTCAGATGCTCCCTGAAGAGATATAGAGCCCTCATTACCACTTCCATTGCCCCCTCCTCACATCCCGACTCATCTGGCATCACTCTAACTCAGTCCGGTCCAGTCTGACCCTTTTTCCCGCAGTCTGGCCCCTTTCCGAGTCACCTGTAGTCCGGTTCCAGGTCTGGTCCGCTTTTCCCGCGCTCCCAACACACTCAGAGTAGTCTGTTTTTACTATATCTTTGTCTCCCTTTTGCTTTTAGTCTTATTTAGAGTTCATTTATACTTCTTTCATAGTTTGTTAGCAGTCCCAAGTATGCTTGAAGACTATAAAAGCCTGTTTGTTGTATTTTTGCAGAAATCCACGTTTTTCTCTCTCACTTTCACCTTGCATGAATGTCCCTTCGCCATCTTACACTCTCAGTGTCTTGCCTTCCTTGACACACCCTGTCCATTTCCTTGTTGTTTCCTGCATTTCTGATAGTCCAGTCTGGTTTCCTGCACTCTGGACTAGTCATTCCGAGCTTGGAAATGCTCAGAAACTCCTTTTTATCACTCGGAGTACCTGTCTAACACCTACCTGACCTACAGGATCCCTGGGATGAGTCTCACTCACACCCCCACTCACACCAATCTGTGTATTTACATCAAGGATCCAACTCTCCCACATACTGCTACACCCTTCAACCAGGGAGCAATGTCTGCTAGGCTTTGAGTTACCAAAACATTGTGTATTGGGCACTTCTGATTGTGAGTCACATTAGTAATCTGTTTGTTCATCCTGACAATCTGTAATTTAGATGAAAGGACAAGCAACTTTAGATATGAAACCCGCTTCTGTTGTTACTTACAGTGCAAGGCCACATATACGAAACACTGGCCCCAGTGGCCTGGGCATGCCAGGTGGTAGTCACAGTGCCAGCAGCTCTGTTGTCGATCAACTACCAGTGCCACAGGGCCCCAGTCAACCATTGCAGGGTCCCAGTCTGGTCACGGTTCAATTCATGTCACCATGGCCTGGAGAGCATCTTTATTCTCCTCTGTTTCCCCAACAAATGGGCTCTCAGCTGGGTTAGCCTCCTCATGCAGCATTTGGATATCCACCATCGCCAAATATTTAGCCAACGGCCCTTCCTCCATCAACGACCCTCCTTTAGCCAACAGCTCTCCTTCCATCAACAACTTCCCTCATCTGAAGGGCACGGTTCACTGTCTCCATTTGGGACTCCCCTCTTGACATTTATGCACAGCGACTTGAGCACAGCTGAAAGGGTCCCTGAGATTGTTCTGTGGTTCAAAGCTCTCAAACAACATGTGAAAAAATCTCCCTGTGGAATCAAGTTGGGAGACTTTGGGCCTATCCTCAAGGCAAAAGGATTCGTCACCATCTCACAACTTTCACGCGAGTACATGACAACCAAGGCATTAGAGAATAAGTGACTCCAAATGATGCAGGTAAGACAATATTTGATGAGTATCACTAATTCTACAAAAAGGCATGTAACACAGGTCATGAAGAGCGAGAAAATTGGGATCAAGACCATCACAGTCAATGAGGACACCACATCTGATAAAGTGCTATGAATAGATTCCAGGTACATTCATGGACTTCCAGTGTAAATCCTTCATATCAAGATTTTGATGATCTTGAAAGAGTATTTGGGATGGCAATTTTCAACATGACCATAAAATGGACATCTTCCACAGATCACATGGCTGCTTTGGGAAAAATTGCACATTCATCAACTGTATCCATGTTGATGAAGCTTATAATATAGATATGCATTTCGATCCACATTATACATCAAGCTTGCTTTGTTTCATTTGATATCACATATGCCACTGTTCTGTTAGTAGGGGGCCTCTGCAACTATGACAACCTCTTTTTTTGGTCCCAGCGCCACCCATGGTCCTTCCTTCCAATTGTTTTTCACGATTCAAAGCAAGATGCAGCGAATGCAGCCACATTCATGGAGGCAACTTCCACAGTGCCTTCAAAATCATGGAGTTATCAAGCACTATCATTTTTGACATGTCTGCTAGATATCTGCAACAAACATTTGATGACACAGCCCAACAGAGCATGCCGAATCCTTGATGTGACTGCAGGGGCTGCAACTATAAGACAATAAATGTTGGAAATGCAAACTAACTTGGTATATGTACTTAGGGATTGGACATACATGGTGTACGCATCATGATCCAGTGTGGGATATGCAAAAAACATGGCCGAGGCAGCACAGAGAGCACTGGGTCGAGCACATGATCCCAATCTCAGTTGTACTTAGCAATGGTCAAACCCTGGGCATTTGACTTTCCACTGGATCAACTCAAAGCAGATGGCGGAATTGACTTGGATCCAGATAAACCATATGCTGGAGTGCTGAAGAGGAACTCAACAAGCAAGATCAAAGTATAGCATTGATTTGCTTTGTTCAATTGAATACTTGCCTTTGTGGGGTTTTTGTGATATATCTTGGTGATATATCACCTGAAGGATCCTGTGGCATAAAAAGTCAACTTGAAGTACCTGCTCTTGATATTCTGTAGCTCGACACTATACTGCACCATGGTGTCATGATCATCATGAAGGAACAACATGTTGAAGGAACTCCAGTCCAATGCCAGTCCAACTTGAACCCAGAGTATTATAGTCCGACTCAGTGGCTGTTTATAATCTATTGTTCTCTGATGGTCAATACCAGACTTAGTATACTGGACTAATAGGACTAATACTTACACTCACACGGACTACTCCATATAGTAGTTATTCCCATAGACTGTGTAATCTAGTATATAAGATGTGTATGTAGTTAATATAGTAGAGTGTAGATACACCCACCTATTGACCATGTCCCACATGTCCCATCCTCCAGCCTAAAGGCCTATCTGAGCGGTGATTCCCTAGCCCTCAAACAGGTTATGAGGTTGTCACAATGTAGAAACACTCTGACATTGCTTGAAACCCACTATTATCACAGTATACAGAGGCCAATAGGCATGTTAACCAGTATGTCAGAGCACAAGTCCAATGCACAGTATAGAAACCATGCAGGTCAGTCATGACAAGCTTGCCCAACGATAAGCTGTCCGAAATATGGACTATTATATAGTTTTGCCCCCCTCTTGAAGAGCATGCCCAAGGAGGCAAGTCAGACCTTTTGCACAAGGCATATAGGTGACAGGCATTGCCACACAAGTCTAGCCTTTAGTTTTGACTGATTCCGATTAGATTCCAATAGATGGTGCCGCCGGTATGGCCAGTGGTCAAGGGTAAAAATATACTGATGACTGGAACAAGTGGGATTTGGGTAGTCAGGGAGCTCAGGTGTAAAGTGCAATGGTGCATGGGAGTCTGGTAGCTAGATGGAACTAGCCAGGGTAATTTGCCAGTTGCTTTCCATGTCTGATTAACAGTATCTCTAAGTTGTTACACTTCAAGTGGGTTAGCTAAGGCAAAGAAGTCGACCACAGTAGAGTAAATTCATGTGATATGTTGCCAGTTTACTTCTGGTCAGGAAGTTCGACCACAGTGGAGTAAGTCCATATAAGAGGGTTGACTGGTGTAATGGCTGGTCAGGCTGTAGGGGTTCTTCCACAGCAGGTATAGACCACATGAGCGTCCACGATGGTGTAAAGCCATGTGAGGTATCATCAGCAGAATTGCCAGTATCCACTGATATGGTAGTGGTTCATTCTGCAAGTGTTAAACACTGTGAGTGGTAGTTTAATATTGTTTGAACACAGACATGTAGTGGCCAGAGGTCCAATGTTTGTCTTGGACTAGCTTGGTCACCACAATAGTGTCTGGCCAGTGTAACAAATTTAGGTTCATGTTTGGTGACAGTAGGGGTGCTGGTGCTTATGTGGGCTTACACCTGATTATATTGTAGTACCAGATGGCCACTGCCATTTTCCTGGGAGTTACTGGTCCATAATGGATCAGTATATTGCATGAATGGGAATACTTCATCTAGTTCCAATAGTGGGAATTGGTTTGGCGATAAGGCAGAAGCAATCAAAGGCTCTCACACCTAGATTGGGATTAGTGATTAAAGGTCCAGTCCTAAGACCAATGAAAAACCAGTTTTTAACTGAACCGAACTGATGAAGACCAGTCCTGATTGGTCTGGTCTTTCCTACTTAGAGTTTCAATCAGTTTGATTTTAGTCTTTTGATTTTTCCAAAAATCAATAAACCAACAAAAACCGGTCTTTTGGGGTAGCCCCTATTTACCCCTATTTGGTAGTACATACGAGGATTATCCCTGATTTTTGTATATTTTTACGATTTTATTTGAGTTAGTTATGATATTTATGACAATATATGGATTTGAAGGTCAAGATTGGTCATAGTGCACCTGCATATGGACCAATGTACGTTATTATTGGCTCTAAGATTGGATATTGGTGTTGTCCACATTCGGTACAGCCACCACTAAGCCCGCCGATCACTTGTGGACAATGTTCTGATTGATCTTTCTAGCTGTCTAAAGAGCCATATTGCATCAAATCTTAAAATGATCATATCTCCATCACGTGTGAACCATTTTACATAAACAAAATAGAGGTAGAAAGCTGAACATGAGTTCTATTTTTGGAGCATACAAAAACTGGTAAAAGACCATAACCGGACCAGTAAAAGACCAATAAAGACCAACAAATTGGTTTTTATCAGTTTTGGTTCAGTTTTTTTTGCATTTTAAGACATTCCCAAGACCAGTCATGGTTCTGTCTTGCCCAAAAAAGGCAAAAGACCGAACTGAACTGGACTTTTAAACACCTTGATTACTGCTGTGAAGCTTATGCTGTGGGATCTTCAACCAGATCTCTCATATAGCTGATGGCAATTCAATGATTGAACCTGGTATTGTTCTATTAAAAGCTCTCAAATGAAAGACACCTCTCACCTTAAAAGGTGTTTGGTTTAGAAATCCTGTATGGATGTTCTGATAGCGCAGTAGATAGTATAGACAACTTACTAGAGGTTGAGAATGAGAAGTTGAAACTAAGATGATTTATAACATTTATTGAGAGTGAAGTGAACTGACATTCTAGGATGAGGAGTTCATCCATATATACTATGATATGTGTTTGTACATATTGTGGTATGGAATGTTTGAAGAATATTAATATTCCAGAAGTTCATATAAAAAGTTCTAGCTGATAGCATAAGAAACTCATCATGATCAGTAAGCAAAGATGTGGCCAATGGCATATGTAGCTTTTATTCACATCCAATCAACATTACATAAGTGTAAATGAAAATGAAAGGTCTATATGTTGTCTAGACTTGATAATATTTGTTGTATAAGAATAACTACTGTTTTAACATTCAGTTCTCTCCTGATGCTTCTTGTTGATTACTTTTGATGAATCAATTAGCATTATAGGGCTATAAAATGCAAATTGGCAAGATGACTGAGATCTTTGACAAGCAAGATCACCTGGTGATATTCTACACTGGTTTAAGTTGGAAACAATTACTCCTACTACAGATATACTTTGGCATCATCATTTAGGATAAGCTCTGATAACACTTTTCGACATTCTTTGACATCTATGAAAGGCACCTTTGACCTCTACCCACCCTTGTCATGGCTGTCAACTTGATAAATCCCATGAGCATCCTCTTGGACCCTCTGAGAAATGCTCTTCCCCAGTCCTTGGTTTGGTTCATACTAATCTCATCAAGCTTCCTACTGAGTCAAGCTCTCACAACAATTTGATGGATTCTCACTTTAATTGATGAAGACAACCTATGAGACATCACAAATGGAAAACTCCTTGGAAATTTTCCTAGGTAATAAACCTGATGTTTCTTACTTCCAAGTCTTTGGTTGTAAAGCATATGTATTCATTCCAAAAGACCTGAGACAAAAGAAACTTGCACCAAAGGCAGAAGAATTGGTCTTCCTAGACTATGAACAAGGATCCAAAGCTTATCACTTCTGGTGTCCTACACATCAATGAATTTTCATATCTTCCACTGCCACTTTCAATGAAATAGTATTTCCTTATTGTTCAAAGAAACTAAGACCTATAGACAGACTTTCTGCTATTCCAAACTCTTCTGAGTCTATTGTTCTGGAAGAAGAAGCCACTTTACCTATCCTGATCAGATCATCATCCATCCATAGTATTTCCACCACAACTTCATCCACCAAATCTTATAGGACCTCAAATTTCTATTATTCCATCACAATCACAATCACCTTTGAATACTTCTCCTTGGAACCTTTGATCTACTGGTTGGGATTTTTCTGGACTTCAAGATAATTCTCCATTTGAGTCAGAAGAGACATCCGAGACACTACAATCTTATAGTCCTCTACACAAAAGACCAACTCATACTGATTGAGTACATCAACACAAGACATGACTCCTTGATCAATATGATCAATCTGGTAATGAACTACCAGACATGGCTCAAGATCTACAAATAGACTTGAAGAACTAGATACAGAAGAAAGAAATCTTGACAATTATTATTGAAGACATCCTTCTTATGATTGTCCTTGGTTAGCACCTTGTAGAGGACCTGACAAAACCATTCCTGAGTTCCAGGCCAAACCTCATCACTGATCAGTATCATCCTACTCAGATTGCTCAAGAGGAACCAAAAACTCGAACTAGAGTATCCACTTGTGTACCCACAATGTTGTCATATTCAACCTGATAACACTTATGGAGAAAAAACACTGCTTAAAATAAAGTGAGATCAATCAGGTAAATCAATATCTATGAATACTAGCCAGGAAAAATTAACTCCACTATCACCACTTAGTCCAAGTATAGTTCTGACACCTATACCGGAAGAACCAAATTCTAGTAATCTATAGGATATGAATCTAGACAACCTTTATGTTGATCCACCTACATAACCATTTATCTAAATGGATTTGCCACTATTATGAACCCTGTCCCGACAAGTACTTATCTGCACATTTCAGCCAAGTGCTTGAATGCGTACATCTCTATCATAATTTACCCCTTGGCACTAGACACCTCTAGAAGGGGATCTCTTGTCCATGTATTCTGGCCTAGTTCCCAAATTCATGGTATTACCCTCCAAAATGAGTGCTATTCTGGGCATTCAAGCACAGTGCCTAAATGCACACATGGCTACATAGCCACAACATGAGGGATACATGCCGCCTACTAATATATCTATTACTAGTAGTATTGATTGGCTGTGTTGATACATGTTCTAGCTGCATTGTAGTATAGCCTTGATTGGACCATTTATAGTACTATAGTATATAAGTGAATAGAGAACAGTTTGCCAGTCAAGTTCTTGCTGGAATCCCCACCATCATTGTGGACTGTCCTCTCCTTTCCTCCTCGTCCTTTGGCTCTCCTTGGCCTACTCCTCGTCGGCCTATGTCATCAACACTTGTAGAGCCCTATACCCTTGATACTTGGTATTGTTTGGTGGTTGCCAACAACTACATGTTCACAGCAGCTGTTGCTATTAGTGGAACTCCAGTTCATCACCAAGATGTTAAAAAGCTATCATTAAGTGAACAGAAAGAATGGCAAATATTGATAGAAGAAGAGTTGAAATCTCTTATGACATGACCATAATGTTTGGGAACTTGTGGATCTACCTCCAGGTAGAAAACCCATCACAAGGAGATGGTGTATGTAACAAAGAGTGATGGTTGTAAAAAGGCTTGATTTGTTGCTAAAGGCTGAACTCAAATCTATGGAATAGATTTTGAAGAAACCATTTCTCCCATCACTTGTTTCGAGACAGTCCGGCTTCTACTTGCATTAGCAGCATTAGAGGATTGGGACATACATTGAAGCTCTTGATGTAGAAACAGCATTTCTCTGTGGAGAATTAAATGACCATGAGGAGCTTTACATGGTACAACCAGAAGGTTTTATCAAGAAAGGGAAAGAAAACAAAGTTTGTCAACTTCATAAAGCAATCTATGGACTTAGAAAAGCCACTATCAAATGGAACAAAACTTTACACAAATCACTAGTTCAAATGGGATTTAAATGTACTATCTCTGACCCAGATGTTTACATCAAAGATATTGGGAAAAACAAGATTCATGGGAAGTAACACTAAACTAATCCTTGAGCACATTAAAGTGTTCACTACACAATGTGGATCTTGTGTATTAGGAGATGCTAAAGAATATCTTGGCATGACAATTACTAGAGACTGTTCTAAACAAACTCTAAGACTAGACCAAATTGGCTATGCTAATAAAGTTGTCAAACAATTTCAGCTAGAGAATGCAAAATAAGCTAGAACATCTCTTCCTTCCGGTTACATACCAAGTCCTAATGAAAATAAGGAAGATGCTAAGTGAAGATCTCAATACCAATCCATAATAGGATCATTACTCTTGGCACTAGACCAGATCTTGCATATTCCGTAAACAAGATGTCACAATTCTCAGCTAATACATCCAAAGACTACATTAACCAAGCACTATATATAGTCTGGTACCTTTCATATACCAAAAATGTATCCGTTATGTTTAATGGTTTAGCTAAACAAAATGGCTTCTCAGCCCATTGTGACACCCATTGGGCTGGTGATACACAAACCAGATGATCTACCTCTGGATACTGTATATTCCTTGCAGATGCTATCGTCTCCTGGTCTTCATGTAGACAAAAGGTAGTTGCTCTATCTTCAACTGAAGCAGAATGCATTGCCATGACAGAAACTGCTAAGAAACTTGCTTGGATATGACATCTCTTCACTGAGATAGGTCATAAGATTAAAGGACTATTACCACTTAATTGTGATAATCAAGGTGCCATGTTTCTAGCTTCTAATCCTGATCAAGAAGGAAGATCTAAGCACATTGCTATCCAATATCATGACATTTGAGATCCAGTACAAGTTGAATGAACTTGAATTGTACTCAAAATATATCAACTACCGATCAAAAGGCTGACATCTTTACTAAGAATGTTACCTTTGATAAATTCCGAATTGGATGTATCCATCTTGGTCTTACCAATTACCCTAAACAGGCATAGTATTACCTACTGGATTCCCACTAGAGAAATTGCCTTCTCAATAATTGTGTTGTTTGACTTTTTTGCACCCTATGTGTATTGCCAGTCTTTTGTTTAGTCAACTTTACCCCTGGCTGCTGTCCCAGCATGACAACAACAACAACAAAGATAACAAGACAACAATGAAATGTTGTCATTTGAACTGTTCTTACCCCCACCACACCTCATCCTGGCATTCTCCCATTCTCTCACCCTAGCATGCAGAAGCAACCACAAGATGTGCACAAATGTGCACATTGTGCAGTCATGACTTGCTCCTGCATGTCACCCCCACTGCTGTTTGCCCATCCACCCCCCGGCTTGCTCCTAGTAGATGATGATGACAACCTCACCCCCACCACCATCCTCATTCCTGTCCCATCCATGTTCTCT
>JBBPOR010001236.1:0-13236 GCA_038091555.1 Leccinum sublutescens
CCCAGCTGGCCCAGCTCACCACCCTCCTCAACACCACCGCCCAAAACGCCATCGCGGCGAACCAAGCGGCAGCAGCCGCAGAAACCCGCGCCGTAGCTGCCGAGACCGCAGCCCAAGGACGAGCGCCCGCGAAGGTCTCAAAAAGGGTCGATGTGGTGCCCGACCCAGGAACCTTTGACGGATCCTATGCTCGCTTCGACGAATGGTGGTGTAAAATGAGCACGTACCTGGCGTGCAACGATGATTGTTTTCCCATGACCAAGGAATCGACCCTGGCGGTCCTCACCAGGATCGGTTCAAGCAAAGAAAAAGATTCGAACGGAGCAGGAGCCTGGGCCCGTAACGAGATAAAGAAATATGGAAAAGGCAACCGCTTCCCTTCATCAAAAGGTCTGGAAGAACAACTCCGATCACGTTTCCAGATCGGAAATGAAAAAGACATTGCCATGCGAAAATTAATGGCCAAAAAGCAGGGAAAGGATGAGAGGACTCAGGTCTTCTTAACCTACTGGTTAGGGCTCTACGATCAAGCAGAATGCGACCACCCCATGGGCGTGGCCTTGTTGGAACAAAACGTCCGACAAGACATCATCAGGGCCATCTTCCTTGCCGACGAACGGCAATACACCGTACACGATTACGTAGACGTCATACAAAGATACGCTAATGCCATCGAAGCCTTCGAATCAAAAAGCTCTCGACCCTCCGGATCCTCTCACCGCCGAGATCCAAACGCAATGGACGTAGACGCCCTCGAAGTCCGAAAAACCAATCTCGGATGTTACAATTGTGGAGAGGATGGACACCAAGCAAAGGAATGTAAAAAGGCTTCGACGCGATGTCGTGATTGCGGGTTCTCACGGGGCGGACATAGAAAAGAATGTCCTAAATACAAACCAAGGAACATAAGGGCTGCAGAAGGAACTGCGTCAACAAACCAATCTACCCGATCATCGCCCAATTGGGAAAAGGCGATACAAGGAATGGACTTAGAAGCCGCACAGGCTTACTTTAGAGATCTTGATGTGACTCAGGGAAAAGAGTAAGGGAGACCGTATCGGGTACGGCATCTCCCCCACTTATAAAACAAAAAAATAGTTTCCTTTCGGACTACCGTACTCGACGCCTAGATAGTGCTAGTACAAACTCTGTTTCTTCTTCTCCTTCTTCGTTCAATCGTTTCAATGTATTAGATAGTGATGTTTCTCTTGATTCTCCGTCATCTTGAAGTAGTATCCTACCAGATGACATAACCGAAGCCACGACCTCGAAAGAGCGTGCTCCCCGGGAAGGGAGGCTTAATTTGGCTTATAAAGAAAATAAAAATATTCCCCCTCCTCAGATCCCGACTGAGCGAAAAGTCCGCACTATGCGCCCACTTAGGGAATTAGTCCTAAAAATAGATATAATTACAAAAAACAAAAACATCGAAGTAGCAGCGCTCTTAGATAGCGGAGCAAACAGAGTTTTCATAGATACCAAATGGGCTAAGGCCCAACGCATACCCCTGAAACCCCTTGAACTCGTTATTCCGGTTTACAACGTAGACGGCACAATCAACTCGGCAGGAGGGATAGCCTATACTACAGATCTAATCATGGACTTCCAAGGACATCGCAAGAAAATCACGGCCGATGTAACTGACCTGGGACGCAATCAAATGATCCTGGGATACACCTGGCTACGCGAACACAATCCTCTAATAGATTGGGTACAAGGGACGGTTAAATTAAATCAATGTCCCACGTCCTGCCGAGCACTGAACGTAATATACGAATCTCGATTAGACGAATCGGAGATCGACCATTCCTACCAAGTTCAGGGACTAGGAAAAGAACCTTCAGAAGGAATAGAACCCGAGGAAGCCTTCAAATTGGTGCCTGAGGCATATCACGAATATCTGGATGTCTTCTCGAAAAAGGCTAGCGAACGCATGCCCGAAAAGAAAACCTGGGACCATGCTGTAGACCTTAAACCCGATTTCAAACCAAAAAAGGGTCGATTAATTCCCCTCAATCCTGTAGAACAGGAAGAAGTCAAAGCTTTTGTAGAAGATCAATTGAGCAAAGGTTACATTCGACCTTCGAAATCTCCGCAAACCTCGCCAGTATTCTTTATCCCAAAGAAGGATGGAAAGAAGCGAATGGTCATGGACTACAGATATCTCAACGAAGGGACGATCAAGAACAACTACCCTCTTCCGCTCATTGGATTGATCGTCGATAAATTAAAAGGAAGCAAGATCTTCACCAAAATGGATCTCCGTTGGGGCTACAACAACGTGAGAATCAAAGAAGGAGACGAATGGAAAGGCGCCTTTGTCTGCCATCTTGGATCCTACGAACCTACCGTAATGTACTTCGGGATGTGTAATTCCCCGGCCACATTTCAGAACATGATGAACGACATCTTTGCGGATATGGAAGGCGTAGTGATTATCTATATCGATGATCTCCTAATCTTTACAAACGGAGATATGAAACACCATCAGGAAATGGTGAAAAGGGTCTTAGAAAGATTGCGAAAGAATGATTTATTCGTCAAACCCGAAAAATGCTTCTTTGGAGTACAAAAAGTCGACATGCTAGGCATGGACGTCTCTTGTGATGGAATCTCAATGAATGCTGAAAAACTCGATGGTATCGCTAAGTGGCCGGTCCCCACTAATGTGAAAGCCGTGAGAAGCTTCTTGGGTCTAGCCAATTTCTATCGCCGCTTCATCACCAACTACAGCCTGGAAGCGAGACCCTTACATGACTTGACTAAAAAAGATCAACCCTGGAAGTGGGAAACGGCTCAACAGAAGGCGTTTGACACGCTTAAAAATAGATTCACTACTGCACCGGTACTAGCATATCCGGATGACACCACTCCCTATCGAGTAGAATGTGATGCATCAGATTTCGCCACCGGAGCTGTACTCTCTTCCCTGAAAGATGACAAATGGCACCCTGTAGCCTTTATGTCTCACTCCATGACCCCCGAGCAGCGCAATTATCCCATCGCCGATAAAGAAATGCTCGCGATCATCTTAGCGCTCGAACAATGGAGACACTATCTGGAAGGAGCTAGACACAACTTCGAGATCTGGACAGATCATAAAAATCTCCAGTATTTCATGACGAGTCAAGATCTAAATCGACGACAAGCAAGATGGGCTCAATACCTATCCCGATTCGATTACACTCTCGTAAATAAACCCGGTACCTCAATGGGGAAGGCCGATGCCCTCTCTAGAAGAGAAGATCATATGATCGGCATCGAGAATGATAACAAACAAATGACATTCATACCGGAATCTCGTATACGGTCCCTAGAAGAGATAACTCTGTTCGATAAAATAAAAATCTCGCATTCTGGTTGCACATCTCCAGACAGGTCGATCCTCCGTGAAGGATTATATTATTATAGCGATAAACTTTGGGTTCCAAAAGAACTCCGCCATGACGTGATGACGCAATTCCACGATCACCCGATCTTCGGCCATAAAGGTGCCGAAAAGACACAAGACTTCCTCACAAGATACTACTCTTGGCCAGGAGCTAAGAAAGACATACAGGAGTATTGTAAATCTTGCGAGCGATGTGCGCGCATGAAACCCACCAACCTTCCGCCTGCCGGAAAATTGCAACCCTTAGAAGTACCTGAAGGACCCTGGAAGAACGTGTCAGCCGACTTCATCACCGGCTTCCCCACATCACACGGGTTTGACAGCGTGTTAGTAGTGGTAGATCGCTTCTCAAAAGAAGTCGCCTTCATACCAACCACGAAAACCATTACGTCCAAAGGAACTGCAGAACTTTATAGGGATTACGTATGGAAACACCATGGGCTACCCGATTCTCTCGTTTCAGATCGAGGACCCCAATTCGCCAGCCAAATGATGGTAGATCTGCTCAAATTGCTAAAAATAGAAAAGAGGATGTCCACGGCATATCATCCCCAAACCGATGGACAAACGGAACGCGTCAATCGCGAACTTAATCAATACCTCCGACTCTTCTCCGCAGAAAAACAAGACAAATGGGTCGAATGGCTTGCCATCGCTCAGTTTAATTTCAACAACACTCGCTCGTCCGCAACTGGCTTCACCCCTTTCCAGTTGACCAAAACATTCACCCCACGTCTCGGTTTTGAACCGACGTCAGTCAAAGCTCCGGCCGCTAAGGAGTTTGCCGATGACATGAAAGCCAATCTTGAAAAGGCTAAAGACGCACTTCAGCGAACACGCGAACGAATGAAACTGCAGGCAGATAAACATCGGTCCGATGCTCCGGAATACAAAATCGGAGATCTCGTTTGGCTCAGTACCGAACACCTCACTCTTGACGAGCGTCCATCACGTAAATTAACGGAACGCTGGATCGGACCTTACCAAATCATAGAAGTTCATACCAATAGTGTGGGATTGTTATTCCCCAAATCCGTAAAAGCTCGACACATCGTCAATGTCTCTCGAGTAAAACCCTATATTGAACCCTTACTGGACCAACCGGTTGTCCGTCCCGGACCGGTGCTTGTCAATGATGAAGGCACCGAGGAATTCGAAGTCGATTACATTGTTGATTCCCGCCCCATTGGTCGCGGATTCCAATACCTGGTGCATTGGAAAGGCTACGATGAGAGCGATCGTACATGGGAACCTGCCTCTGGACTGAAGAAAGCCCAGTCAGCTATAAATGACTTCCACCGCCGTAAACCTTCGGCCCCTAGACGGTTAAAAATGAATCGTGCCCTTTTTGATAGTCTTTTTTCTACTCCTATCATTAATTTCACTTCCGGTTCTACCTCCGCTTGATCTGGAATCTCAAGCCTAGTAGGGGGGTAATGTTACGATCTCTTCATTTTTCTCTTTACTTTCTATTTTTCGAAGTCACGTGACCTGCTTAGTCAGCATCACGTGACCACTTTTATACTTCATCCTTCAAATCTCATCTTTCACCTTTCGACATCACGTGACTTACACAGCCACCGATCACGTGACTTATCCTGGTAGCACCCGTTGAACACTTACTATAATAGTTAGCACAGCTTATCCAGACCGGCCCTAAGCTGGTCTGTGCGCATGTACCAGTAGTATAAATATTTGAATGCAGCAACCGAACAAGCCAGTCTTGTTCTGGTTGGATTCCCTCCATCCTACACATTCCCCATCCCCTTGTCTTAGTTTTTATTGAGGTGCCATAGTCCTTGTTGGATCTAGGTTGCCTTCAGAATGAGGATGAGGATGATGAGGATTAATTTATATACTTCCATACCCTACATCAAAATTCATCTCTTTATGAACTGCATCAATACACCTCCTCCAAAACACTGAATTGTCTAGCCTCCAGCAGCACAAGATACCATCTGGGAGAATAGCTCAATACTTACCTTGTACCCCTCCGATAAAGATTGATTTTTCTAGCCTCCAATATGCTAGCTATAAATAAGCAAGGTATCCTACCTACCATTTCAAAGCCCTCTGAACACGATGATAACATTGGCCAAGCCCAGAAAAATCAGATTCCAGAACAGTATGGTCACCCTCCTTCTTCTATGTAGCACCAAGACATAATTTTTCAGGTCTTGTGACAGCATAGAGAAACATTTCCCTGATGTTTTAATACTATATAAACATGATAGAACAACTTCCAGCATCACAGGATACCATCTGAGAGAACAGCTAAATATGCCCCTCCTACCCCTCCAGTAAAGATCAATTTTTCTAGCCTCAAATATGCTAGCTATAAATAAGCAGGGTATCTTGCCTACTGTTTTAGAGACCTGTGAACATGATGGTAACATTCGCTAAGCCCAGGAGAATCAGATACAAGAACAGTATGATCACCCTCCTTCTTCTATGCAGCACCAAGACACAAATTTTCAGATCTTCTAGACAGCATAGAAAAGCTGTCCCTGATGTTTTAATGCTATCTGGACATGATAGAACAACTTCCAGCAGCACAGGATACCATTTGAGAGAATAGCTCAATGCTCTTCTCATACCCCTCAGATAAAGATCGATTTTTCTAGCCTCCAATATGCTAGCCATAAATAAGCGAGGTATCCTACATACCGTTTTGAAGCCCTCTGAACACGATGGTAACATTGGCTAAGCCCAGAAAAATCAGGGGAGCGAATGGCAGCATGTTCTCCTCCTGGTCAAAAATGAAAAATGTACATAGCGGGTTCTGAGAGATACTGGGGACCATGGGAGCATTTTTCCTGGGGGTATTAGAGCCCTATGAATCCACTGGTAACATTTACAAGACCCAGAAAAATCATCTTTATAGAGATTCAAGGTCGGCACACAATACCACCTTGTTTGATTTGTATCTCAAGAATGCGACCGCCGATTTTCATGATCAGTAGCTCAAAATGATCGTAGAAAAGGCCTCTATTTTATGGTAACATCCATATTCAGATACACAATTTCAAGTTTGACACATAATTCAAAAATGGGTCTATAATTGCTATTTGCAGGGCGTTTTTGGATCAACCGGGAGGACTCGTAACGTTTTTCGCCAACCCCCGGAACGAATAATCGACCAATCGCAGCATTATGGTTCGATTTCTTATCTACCTATCGGATTCACTAACCGTTTGATACTCCGCTCACCTATGGGTATATAAACCCCCGGTGAGTACTGTTATTGTTTAATTACCAAATAGAACTGATGAGCCACTTTGCGAAATAGTTCACCGGCTGAAGATTTCCTTTCACCGGCTATATTCTATTTGGCCAACCTCATCCACAGTACCATTCCGCAGCCAGACGTCGCTTTGCTCCGCCTGTCTGCTCCTCAACACTAACTGGAACCTTGTGCAGAAGCGCATTAGGACGCTCCTTGAAGATGCGGGCTCTCAAGCTTGGGCTCCCCACAAGGAACGACGAGGAGACTATGTCTCCTTGTCCCATGGAGTTTCGTATGGAGGCAGACAGATGGTTAGTCAGCCTTCCTCATCCTATGTCTTACTCAGTCCCACCTCTAGGCCCCTGGAAACTTGGTTCACAAGCCCGTCAACAAGGCGGTCATCGATGATCTGTGCAAAGACTCCAACATTGTTCGCGTTGCCGCCTTCATGAGCAGTAAGTTCAAGCTAACTAATCTCTGTGCCCTTTCCTAACCATTTTGTCCAGGCTGTTTCACCTTTTATGCTCCTAAGCTATACAAGGACTACGAAGTAAACGTCAAGGCACTCCTGGACAGGTATACTGGCTTGAAGAAACCGTTCGACATTAGCGTATTCCCCGCTAGCACCTTCAACTGCGGTCCCCGCGTTGTCACATTAGAACACGTCGACAACACCAATGTGCCCTATGGCTTCTGTGCGGTCTTTTCCTGCGGATCCTACAATCCTTCCCTAGGTGGCCACCTGGTTTTATTTAATCTCAGTCTCGTCATCAAATTTCCTCCCAGATCTACTATTCTTCTACCCTCCGGCACTATCCAGCATGGCAACACCGCCATTCAACCTAATGAAACAAGGCAATCTTTCACGCAATTCTGTCCAGGTAGGCTACTTCGATGGGTTGCATATGGATTCAAGTCCGTCAAGGCTTCAACTCCCGACGTCAAGAAACATTTTTAGAACACCTATGAGCAATGCCAAGCAATAGCGGTAGGCTTGTTCTCCAACGTGAAGGAGCTTCATGAGGATAGGGTTACCACCTTTAACCTCAAGAGCTCGGATTAGTTAGCGTATTTTAGATCTACACCCGTTGGTTTTGTAGTCGTTTAGAATGAGTCACGCCAAAATGGTGTCACGTGAATGCCTTGTCATCCCGCTCAAACATCGAAATCTTATTTCTTGAACACACGCCATGGCTAAAAAGGTTTCTGAGATGACCCCGGCAAAGGTTAGACCACACCTTACGCGTGGTTCGCTTTCAATCACCATGCTCGACCTAGGTCCGGCATGTACGTGCCCTTGCCAAGATTCATCAACAAAGACGGCGAGAGAACCTGTAAGTCTTTCGCAACATCGGACATGTAATCGAGCTAACACCCTTCCCAGCAAAGGAAGGGCACTTAAAGACTATCAAGCCCGGTGCACTCAGCATCAGAAGCAATATAGGTAAATAAAAAGGGAGGTACAGGACCCTCCAGGCAGTGAATCAGATAACTGCATGAGGACTTCATAATCCTCCTGCAGATATTTCTCCATCTACAAGCCCTTATGATTAGCTTCAGGCAATTTAAAGCAACCAATCACCTACCACTTTAGTTATCTACTGAAAAACACTCTCAAAAGCTTCAAGAAGCTTATGATACTCCTCATTATGTTCAAACATCTCAGATAAACCATAGGGCATCATCTGGGTATAGTTGGTGGGCCTCTGATATAGCTCAAGGTTGTGGGGATGAATATCAGAAGGAGCATCAGTTCCCTTCAAAGAGTTCTGTTAATGAAAGATAAATCAATATTCATCTTTAGGATATACCTGTTGTAGATAGAGTAATGGATGCTTTGGAAGGGCCTTGCACCCTGCTCTGTTGAGTTGACATCTACCAGTCTAGAGTTACCATCAAAGGCTCCTATAACCTCTCTACCAAATTCTTCTTTGGATCAGAGGGCATTTGGCTTGACATGAAAGCCATTAGACTTCCATCACTATTCTTGATTTCAAAACTTTGCCTAGTTAGAGATTAGAAGGGGAAAATTAATATGTGACCAAAAGCACTTACCCCATATCTTTGACAGAAATATAAAAGTAGTCCATTGCCAACAGATGCCTTGATCTTGAGGGAAAAAATATCTGGGTCATTTTCCTTTTTATGGTTAATTGCATGCAGCTGGTTGCCAAGTGCCAAAGGTATGATGGTTTGAATATGACACCAATTGTTCCTTCACTTTTTTTCTAGCTTATAGCTTTACCGCAAGGATCATGGTGTCCCACGTAAAACTCCTCCAGCATGTATACTTCCAGTAGCCTCATGACTGGTTCCGGTTCCTTGCTGGCTGCCACAGCATGCAAGGACATTCAGAGCTCCTTGATCACATCAAGGTGGTAGTGCAGATTGTTTACCACTGCCTTCTCAGTGCAGGCATCATTGATATCACCCATATATGTTGGGCTGCACAGCAGAGTGGTTAGAATGTCGCTCCGCCAGATGAACCGTTTCATCAGTTCATTGTATCTGGATAGCATGCTGGTATACTCCTGCCTTTATCACGGGTGGGAGTTGGCACTGCGTTCCTTTTTTTACTAATATGGCTTTCTCGACACAGTGGGTCTGAATTGGTGGCAGGCCTGGATCAGTAAAACCACTCCAGCTTAGTAGCAAGTGTTTGATGCTGGATTAATGCAGCTTGTGACCCATTGAAAAGAGAAGGGAATTGAGTTGACCCACAAGTGTTTCGAACTCAGGCCAGCCAGCCAGTGCTGGAAAATCCACTGAAATAATTTCATCTGCCCTAGTCTAATGTCCTGCCAGTGGCCAAGGAGAGGAGAATCAGAGGGGATCACGAGATCCAAATCTGCTAGCTAAACCCCAAGGGGAAAGGTAGTCCATCCTAATAAGTGAAGTATCTGTAATTTACATAAGGTCCTTTTGGATGTAGTAAGCTTGTAAGAATGCACTGGCATCAAAAAATAATGTGTTGCAGAAGGTGAGTACATATTAGGCACTATATACTTCAATGGGAATTAAAACCTAAAATGAAAAACTGAAATATAGGTCAATAAATGGTGTCAGTTCATTCATTGGATGTATATAGAGCTTTTACAAAAGGTCCGGTAAGATTTGTTGGTTGGGAAAAATTGTTACAATGAAAAAAAGTGGTGAGAGGGTAGACTTTGTTATGTATTCAAATAAATTCCAGAGGCTTTCCAGACCATTCCCAATTGATTCCCCGATCTTTAAAACCCCCATGTACACTTTCACTTACTTCTAGAAGTCATTTGTTGAATTGCTATACCAGTAAAGGTGGGGGGGAGGAGGGGGAGGACATTGGTTACCACTATGAAATAAATAGCTAGCACTTAGGAAACAGTTGGAATATGTTTGATAGATGTCTAATGGTATGGGACAGTTGATTGAAGGTTTCCTAGACGTCATTTCGAATTGATATTGCCATGGGAGGGGGTAGGAGGGGACTAAAGGGCTACCACTATGAAATAAATAGCCAGTGCTTGGGAAGCAGTCGGAATATGTTTGGTAGATGTCTAATTATCTCTAGGTTGGCCCTAGGAGCCTGCATAGCAGCTAAGTTTTCCCTGGAAAAATTCTACTATAATATGGTCTGTTCACCAGGTTACCCGCTAGGCCTGGCTTGAGTGTGTTCAAGTTCAAACATGGAATGATTCATACTCATATCACCCACGCCCTTGCTCTATGCTGTATTCACCAGACTCCTATCAAAGCCTAGGAAATATCGGATCTTTGGCCCCTTCAGCGAGAGCTGGAATTTCTACAACTTTGTCACCACCTGAGTAGTAGGGACCCTCGTTATCCATGAGGGCTCGTGTCTTCACCTCCTGATGGCTTGACATTAAGCACACCCATTCAGTCACATTCAATTTCCTAATATAATTCCTCTTGAATGATATAACTAATTATATCTTAGAGTTACTTCTATCTGCTCTAGAGCAGGCTCAAGCACACAATTGGGCTAGAGTCATACAGAATGCATCTCTTGATGCTTGCAGACACATCTGCAACTCAATGTCACTGAGTTGTATTACAGATGGTGTTGCAGAGAAAATCTTGGTGGCTGCCATCTACAGATTCAAGTTCAACAGATCTCATCATTTGAAGATGGATAGTGCACTGGAAGATGGTGAGTCTTTCAAGTTACTTTTATGCCAAATTAAAGTGAACTAATATTCATATTCAATATAGTCATCATGCTTTATCCCAGATTGAGGCCAACTCCCACACACATCTCAAACACCAACACCACATTCAAACAGACTATCATCAAGGAGCTAAAAGAGGTTTATGAGCAGTTTGTCACAAGCATCTGGATCTCAGCATTAAAGCTCCTCAAGAGTCCAGTCAATAATCAATTCCCTTGCACTATTCCCTATCGAGCACTGGTAATTGAAGGCTCTACTCAATGGGCTCTGGATGTCACCAAATTGGATTGGATGGTAGGCTGGGATGAGACCTGTGGATATCTGATCTTCCATAAAAAGATCATGCATGAAGCAACTCAATCCTATACCTTGGTAAGTGTTAGTATATAGTATTAATGATTGTAATTTATATTAATACATATAGGTACCATTTGAATATGTTCCCTTTTGTTAAGCATTTTGGAGAGCAATGTATGGAACAGGGCATGATGGGAATTTTGGATTGTTCAATGAACTTGGGGGATCTGCCAGCATCTCCAACATTACTTTGCAAGAAGCAGCAACTGTATGTGGGTGGGTAAATGAGAAGTTGGATTAAGATATCACGCCATGATGTCTTGTTTATGATTTTATTTTATTACAGCTTATAGGTAGTGCTTCAGATTTCCAGAATCAAGAAACAAAAATGGTACAATGGTGTTCCCACCCTATCAATTCAGAGTGACATCTTAGATGCCTCAAATTGATTGTCCAATAACATTAGACATTTACTCAACATATTCCAACTGTTGTCTAAGCACTGGCTAATTATTTGGTAGTAGTGGCCCTTTGGTCTCCTTCTACTCCCTTCTCTGGCAATATCGATTCAGAATGATATCTTGGATGCCTCCAATTGATCATCCAATATTATTAGACATGTAATAGACATGCTTCAACTGTTCTCTAAGCACTGGCTAGTTATTTGATAGTAGTAGTGAATATCCTCCCTTATTCCTCTCACTTTTACTAATATATCAATTCAGCAAGTGACTTCAAGGAGTTAAAGACAGTGTACATAGGGGTTTTCAAGGTCAGGAAATCAATCTGGAATGGTTTCAAAAGCCTCCAGAATTTATTTGATCCTATAACAAAGTCAACCCTTCTACCCCCTCTTCTTTTGTAACAAATTTTTTCTCAATTGCCAAATCTCACTGGACCTTTTGTAGAAGCTTTATATACATCTAATGAATGGATTGACATCATCTTTGAGGCTATATCTTGATTTTGCATTTTAGTTTTTAATTCCCATTGAAATATAAATGCTATCTCAGCCTATCTGTTATATGTGAGCATTGAAGTATAAAGATATACCAATTGTTATATATACAGGCAATAGGCCTTCACAAGGACAGCAATGGATGACATGAAGATCAATGATGATTAACTTTTCTCTTCATTTTTGTTGTACAAGTAGCAGTCATGTGTATGAAATTATAAATGGCACTGAAATGACCAGTGAAATTAATATGTTCATAATTGTGGTATTTGGAAGCCAGGGACTGGCACATCCATGTGCCATACAATTATAGGTACTACTGTTCATGTACAAAATCCTGGTATTTAGAAGAGTTACCATATCATTGAAATTTCCCTCATAGTGACTTACAATTGGAATGGTACTGGCACAATCCAAGAAGTGTGGTGATGGTTGGCATGGTTGACACATGTATACAGTTATTTACAGCTGTTTGACATGCAAAATTCAAAATATTATTGTATGACTACAACATTGCTTGTAGGAGAGGTTCAAATGATAGGAACAAGTAGCTATATGTCTTGGACAGACACCCCAGATTCTTTATAAAAGACTGTATTGTTATTCAACTTCAATACCACTTGCAGTGTCAAGGTCCAGTTTCAAGCACAATCAAGTGGATGAAACACATGATTAATTAGGTAATTATGCTATTATTATCTATGATAAGGATTCATCAAAAGTTACTTGTTGCTCGCATTTGATAGTAGTCTTTGCTTCACTGTTCCCCAATAATTGAATGGAATTCAAAACTGTGCATTCCACAGACTCATGGAAAGCTGGGCTATGGATTCTAGGAGTCTCCAAGGCCATTGAACCATGTTTCATTGATCAACATCCACTGCAAAATTTGAAACTACCAAAATCAGTCATTTGTGTGGGCTTTGATCCATACTTCATGGAATTTTCCTTGATTCTATCAGTATGTTCTTGCTGGATGTTGAAGATATACAGTCATAGTGTAGATTAGACATCAGATTTCCTGAAAACAATGTGTTGTAGTGCTATAAAAGTTGAAATGTTTCACTGCATCAGCATTTCGACAGGTTACTTATGTCACACTTATAACTTATTGTCTACTTATTGGAGCTTTTGTCGTTTGCCGAGCCGTAAGTTAATATAAGCTCCACTTCAACGTAAGCGCAAGCGTAACCGA